>SNQJ01S0035762.1:57731-81428 GCA_010110895.2 Picea sitchensis
CATCATGTATCAATGACAACTCATTGATCCATCTTCATCTATGCATTCTCATCAAGGACAATACATATTATATTACATCAATCATCAATCAATCAATCCTTTGACATCAATCAATCATTTTAAATCAATCAATCAAACCATTGGCATCAATGACAACATGATCCAACAGTAATCCAGTTATACCAACACAAAAGAGATGGTGAAGGATCTCAATACATCACCCATCAACCTCATGAAAGTGGTTGGTGCGTTTTTTAAGCCAAATGGCATGACCATCCATTCAAAGAGACCTTATTTATATTTGAAATTTGTCTTCCATACATCAGTCAATTCGATGGGTACCTGGTGGTAGCCAGGCTTTAGATCAATCTTGTTGAACAACTTTCCCCCCTTGAGTTGGTGAAGAAGTTCATCAATTCAGGTAATTGGGCATTGGTTCATGCTTGCGATTTTATTTAATGCCTTGTAGTCAATGAAGAGCCGCCAGGTCCCATATTTCTTCTGCACTAGTACAATCGGGCTTCCACAAGGGGAGGAGTTGGGTCTAATGTGCCCCTTTTGGATAAACTCTTGGATCTGATGCTTGATTTCATCATTTTCCATCAACGAGCAATGATAGACTAGTCCATTAGGTAGAGGTGCACCAAGGGTTAGATCAATTGAATGCTTGACTTGGCAGTGCATGGGTACCCCGGTGGGTGAGGAGAAGATGTCTTTGTACTCTTCCATGATACCCTCCACTTGCTTTTGCTGCAAAGAGAGGCTATGTGTAGAGGTCACAGATGTGACGACGACCTTCTTCTTACTATGAGCACGGATCACAAAGAAGATGAACTTCTTGGTCTGTGAAATGACCTTACTGCATTGCTTAGCAGAGATTAAAGAAATAGCGGTAGGCGATGCTACCTCTGGTATCCTGTACATTTGTCTACCCAAAGTAATAATAAAACTGCGGGGTCTTGACTCATACACAACATGTCACTTCCACAAATATGGTTGTCCTAAAAGAACATCACAAACTTCAAGGGGAGAAATATCACACAATATATCATCTTTGAAAGGCTTGATGATGTAGGGAAGATGACATTATTGTTTGACATGGATATGTATTCCTTAGCGAAGCCAACCAATGGTGTAGGGTTGTGGGTGGGGTGTCATCAACATGTCCAGCTGCTTGACGAGCTCTACTACGATCAAGTTCTTATGATTTCCACTATCGACAATGAAATGAAGCAGAGTCCCATTTACCCACATCTATGAGTGAAAGAGGTGTTCCCCTTCCTTTGTTTCTTTTGGTTCGCTTGGCTGGACTTTGGTGGCAATGATAGTGGTGTTGGGTTCAACATCGATAATCTGCTTCTCTCCTTTTGGATTTTATTCAGAGTTACAATTTTCCTCTAACTCAGAAGCTTTCAACTCAACCACCAGTGACTGCTTGGAATGACATTATTTGGTGTTGTGCCAAGGGATTTTATGGTATTCACACCACTTTCACATGTCCTTCTTCGACTTCTCATTACCCTTCTTGTGTTGCGGCTTGGACTGGTTGTCCTGAGAGTGGCGATCTTTTCTCTGTACCTTGTTTTGTGGGTTGGGGTTGCCTTTCTCTGCTTCGGCTGTGAGGAGTTTGCATATCCAAACTCTTGCCTTTTCTTCTTAAATTTATGCTCGATCTTGACATCATATCTATAAGCCGCACCTAATGATGCGATGTACAAAAAATCCATTTATGTTTGAATGTATCTATGCAGAGAACTATGATATTTGAGCACCAGATGTTGTTTAGAGTTTTTGATACCCAATTTGGTGTGTAGGGTATGGAAAATATTGGTGAAATTTGGTATTGTTTGGTCCCTTTCCTGATGCAGTGTGGTCCATCTTGTGTATTGGTCCTCATAGCTTCCAACAGGGTAGTACTGTTCTTTAATGGAATCCCTAAAGGAATCCCATGTGGGGGCAACCACAAATATTGCATATTCCTCTACTTCCCTTTGCTTAGAGTAAGTATCCCACCAATCCTTAATATGGGGGACAGCCTTGAGGAGTGCACAAGTAATATTTTCCCTGTCATAAAAATTGTGGACCGAAAATTACCCTTCAAGCAGATTCAACCATTTATCTACAACATCTGCATCTATCAGTCCTTCAAATAATGGAATATAAAAATTTACTTGTACCTTGAAGGGGGTTGCATCATTGCTTGATGAATATGTGTCTCATGTGGGCAACTACCGAAGGATCTGTGCAAAGTTTTCCATCATTTCATTCATTTTTCATGTAAGGGATTCCTCGAGCAACATTTTAAAAGGATAGACTACTCCATAATCTTTCTTCTCTTCCCCCATGGGTTTTTTTCAGGCTCGGTGTGACCAACATTGCAAAGGCTAGACTGGTTCGAGTCCCAAATTCTTGTACCCAGATCTTGTCGGGGACATGCACAAAGAAAAATAAATGAAGAGAAGACCGCTCTGATACCACTGATCCAAATTTATGAGTAGGAAAAAATGAATAACAGACTGAATACAATAAAATAGATATATGGAGAACAACAATAGATATCCTGTGAACAATAACTTCTATTGAATAAATAAAATACGTTGAAACTGTAAAACTGCAGAACCAAAAACAACTTGCTCGAATGATGGTAGTTATCTCTGAGAAGAGATGTGGTTGCTACATACATCCATTTGAGAAGAATGATTACAATGAGGATCCAGAGGCCTTTTTTAACATTACTCATGAATGCCAAAATCCTAGACATCCAAAAACCTAACCCTAGGAGATGAACACCAAAAGTTATGTGGGCCTTGATGGGTAAGTTGGTACCTCAACTTCTCGGGGTTGCAAATTTTGCATACGACCTCTGTTTTAGGCACGTAATAGCCCATTGGAAAGGTATTTTCAAGAAATATAGATTATACCATCAAACCCTGACTCCAGCTATAGTTTGTCTGTGTAAATCTAAAAAAACATTGTTTATGGCTCCAAAATGACCCTAGAAGTACATAAAGATGCATTGACATGAAAACTTCCAAAACAAGCCAGTTGGATTAAGTGGGCGGCTACCAATATCCACCTGGATGTTGTGTAGGAATTCATACATCCCCAAAAGTGTAGAACCCATAATTACAAAAAATTACAAAAGAACGTGCTAAACTAAAATCTGTCAAGAGGAACCAGTTGGAATAGGTGAGTGGCCACTAATATCCACCTAGATAATCATTGTTGAATTTGAAAAGGCAACTAGTATAGTAGAAATTATCCACAAAGAGGAAATGGAAAAGGATTTACAAATACAAAAGGATGAAATGAATGAAGAATTCAGGAATAAAGTCCACATAACTGAGAATCTGCATAAAGAATAACTAGATGCCCTCAAGTCAGTGCATTATAAAGAGATAGAACAATTGAAAAACAATTATACACAAGAGTTGACAAACTTGCAGACAGAGCACATGGAGGTTGTTATTGGGTAAATTGATAGATGCAGACATGAAATGATCCCCCTAGATCCACCTAGATCTAGAACAAAACAAGATGGAACAAGATGCTTTCCCTAGGTTACAATCATTGAATTTAACTACCAACGAAGGAATAGATAACATACCTTATGAATCACTTCCTTATGTCTTTGTTGATCCTGCCTTACTCCAATGTTCTTGTGATATCATATCTGCAATAACACAAATCAACCAATGTGAAAGAAACAATATTGAAATTCAATGACAACCTAAACATGTGATTAAGGAGTCATGTAATAAAATATCAATCATTTTATGGGAAAGAGGCGTGCCATCGTATTATATTAATGAAAGGTAGAAGATACAACATAATTTCCTTGATGTCACAAGTTCCCTTTCAGTGGACCTTTGTTCTGACACACACATACATTTTCTCTGACATTTGCATGGAGATTTTTCACAAAATCTTGATGGATGAATGGAGACCTCAAGCATCACTTGAAATAGGATTCTTCACACAGTCTTCAGCCTATTGTTTCATCAATTTTCTATGCTTCTTTATGATTGTACCTCCAACCTTTTCCATGAGAAGCCTATCATTATATAGGAGAAGCTAAAGCGGTTAAATAGACGAGGATGATCCCATCAAATCAGAGAAGTTAGTAGGATCATAACCATATGGATACCACCTCATATTTCCAGAAGATTCCACTTCTAGAAGCTGCTATAACTTCTTTCCTCTTTTAGCTTTAAAGTGCCACCACGACCTACCTATATAGCAGCCTACAGAAATCCCATGGACTGGATATAGTGTAGCCTGCGGAAATTAGGGATTTTCGCACTGTGTAAAGGGAGCAGCCCGCGACGGCCTTCCAAAAATGCATTTTGCAAGGTCAAAAAGAGGTTCTTTTTCTTAGGAAAAAGATCATGTTGGGAACCTGAACACATGTTTATGTAATCATCATCAGGGTGACCAAAATAAAGTGTAACAGAATGCCCCCCAAAGTATGAGGCTGGAACTCGAAACAACCAAAATACTTTGTAAAATAAGTGTGTATGTGTCAAGAACTAGGGGCGCACCAATCAAGAACCTACAAACAATCAAGCATCTATACAATATCACACCATGTCTGAAGTAGGAATTCCCATGTTCAGACCATAAATGATTGAAATCATAAATGTAGTTCATGGCCACCAATTATACAACGTGGATCCATGTCAACATGATTCTGCATAGCCACTAGGAATACACTGTGGATCCATGCATCGAAAACTCAAGTATGAACATAGCCATGAGACATACATGGTGGATCTATGTGTAAAAAAAAATCACAAATACTCCATCGCAACCTAGACCAAAAAATGACGAAGTCCAGGGTCTTCAATCAATTGTCCGTTAGTATGATTCTAGTCACGTGATTATAGATGTTGAAGTCAAACGTGAATAGAAACCACTTGATTACCAGTCATTAATGAAAACTATTAACAAGTGCGAGGGAAATCACCATTGATGTCAATGACTCCCAAGGTACTCTAGTACAATCCAACAAGTGTGAATAAATGAGTTGAATTCGAACACTTGACACAATATCTCGATCATGGATCAATGATGTGAATCCACTATCGAAAGTGAAGAAACCTGCCATTGAGGCATGCAGGCTCTAAGGTACTAAATAATTTCTAAGTCTTTTTCCTGGATAATGAGATGAATTCGATAGGAAAAGAGTCATCACAGGAGGGCCTTGATATATCCCCCATCAATGACACAAAATAAGTAACAGATTTAGGGTAGAGAAAAATATATATGTGAATTGGGACTGACACAAGGAAGGCCGACATGGTAAGAATAGACAATTGCATATGACCAACTTGATAGAAGGTTTCAGTTGAACTTCTCTTGAACATATGAATGACACGAAAATGATCTTGACAGTATTGACTCAAAGACAACCCAAGATGTGAACTTGTAGAAGGTCAGACAAGAGACAAACATATTACCCAACCCAGATTCAAATGACAAAGAGGGGTGTCATGTTCAAGAGCAATGCTTACTTCCATTAATACAGATACAAAGACACATTCCTTTACCAAATTCCCCCCCACCATTTCTAGCCAGTACCTCTTTATTTTTACGCAAGCTTGAGGAGGATAACATATGCTTGTCAATTTAAGCTCATCCTTTGGACAAGTCCCTCATAGTACATTTAACGAACCCTAAGAAGGAGTGGTTCGGTCCCATGCGGGCCTTTCGATGTTTGTTTAACAAGTCCAAAGATAGAAAACTCGGGGGTTTTCATATTTTGAGAGTCTGAAAAACACTTAAAGAGAAATCTCCCAGTTCCTTTTTCGTAAAGTAGTTCAACAGGACCGAAAAAGTGATAAACTATCGCCCATCAAATGTTTTCTTCAAATACTTTTACGGGTGCGAAAAGAACAAAGTTGCTCAACAATGTTTTCGTTTTTAGGGAGCATGAAAAGAGCTTAAAGAATTCTCCATAGGTTTCGTTGTTTTCGTGTTACCATAACGAGTACAAAAAGATGACAAAAGTATACTCGGTTACATTCTCATTGATTTTCGAGCTCGAGAATGAAAAAAGACTATGCTCGAGGTTTTTTCTGAAAAACCTTAAAAAGTAATTGTATATGTGACAAAAATAGAATAAATCACAAAAAACTATCCATAATTCATTGTCCAAGGTCCTAAGTTTTTTCCTGCAAGAAACAAAACATTTACAAGATCTTTAGCGTTTATGGGTTTTTGACTAAAATGTATATATATAAAACAAAATATTATGAAAAATGATAAAAAAGTAATAAATAGAAGTAAAAATTCTTTTTCACCATTTTATTTGCACTTTGTCAAAAACTTACCAAAAACCTTGGTTTTTTACCTCAACTTCGGTGACGGATTGCGGAGGCCACAGGGGATCATTCAACGAATGGATTACGTAAAAGAGGTAAGCATCTCATATTCTATCTTTTCAACGGATTAATTTTTGTTTTTAATGGTAAAAAATCAAGATTTTTTTATGATTTGGGACTACTAGTCGTGCGTTGGGGCTGCTGCGAGCGGCCTATAAAAGGCCCTGCGCAAATAAAAGGTTTCCATGGGTGGATCAAGGTGCAATTGAGGAAATTCCTCACTGTACTTGAAGTGTGATCACGACGGCCAAAAAACTAAAATGAAAAGTGAACGTTCACTCAACGAAAATCCCAAAAAATGTTGAAAAAGTGTGCTAAAGATCTTCTCTGGTTCCCATGCAGGTGCTTGCTTGCAAAGATGTTGGAATGGAGAGAGTGTGATCATGAAGAAGATGATTTTATGGCTTTAAATGATCTAGGTACTGTGAATGCACTCCGACAATGTGGTCTATTAAAATTCTTCAAAGTTCAGGGCATGAGAGCCCAACGAAGGTTACTAGAATATTTGGTTCATATGTGGGATTCAGAGCAACAAGTGTTCCACGTAGGTGTTCATGTCCTCTCTTTGGATATTGAGGATATTTATTTCCTGATAGGGTTTTCATGTCATGGGGCATGCATGAATCTGAAAGGTGGTCGAGGTGGTGGTTTTCCCATGAGTGAGTACATTCATTGACATTGTGAACCTGATGTCGAAAGACATAAAGGAAAAGTAGCAATCCGAGGTGTGAGAGATTTGACCCTCAGAACCATCCTTTTCACTATTGCATGGATGGAAGGGATTGCTTCACCACACATGGCACTACAAAGTTACTTTCAATATGCTATTGCATGCTTGGAGCCTCGAGTATTCAATTGGTGTGACGGTGTATTACGCAACATGAAAATCCAACTCACGAAAAGCAAGAATGGGGACCTAAAATAGTTTGGTTATGGGTCCATTTTAGTATCTTTCTTCCTAGAAAGAGTTCCACACCTACGCTTGCAGGTGGAACGGGGAATACCAGCCCTGAGAGACCCATGAATGAAAATATGGTGTGACCTGATGACACAACATGTGGCAGGCCGAATTGTGAAGTATGATGATGCATTCTTCAATTTGTTGGGACCGCAAATCTTGATGATTAATGATTATGATTATGTCGTTCTAGACTTTCGAGGTGATCCAGATTTGGTTCTCCCTGGGGGATCTCAGTGGGGATATCTAGGTAAGAAAGACATTTGTTTTTTACAATGTTTTTATGAGTTTTTAAAAATATTTAATGTTTTTGTGTTTCCGATCAAAAGACTAATACAAACTTTTAGATCATGCAGATGTAGGGCCACATCAACCCCCGAGATCTTCTCCTATTTAGAGACGAGGAGAGGCATGCGTAGTAGCTGGATGGGATGCTGAGGATTATGATGCGATAGAGCAGAACCTGGAAGGCTTGACGATAGACATCCCTGATATATCCATCGAGGAGATCCCGAGGCATTATCAACGCCATACTCTAGGCGTATTCGGCTCACTTAGTCGATTACTACGTAGAGTAGTGAGAGCAGTAGTATGCTATCACGAGAGGCATCCATGATGCTATTTTGTAGGGGCCATGGGATCTATATTTTGATATTTTGATCTTCNCATGAGGCTTTTACTGGTTTACTCTGCTTTTTGTACAATATGTGAAATGTGATTGGAATTACAAATGTCTCAAATGTTTGTCTAATACATAATTAGCTAGAGCATCAGTTAATGTATTTAGACATCTAGGAATGTGTTGATATTCAATATAATCAAAATAATGTTCCAAGAGGTGGATTCATAAATATACCCATAATAGAGTAGGGCTTTAGATAGTATAGACATTGTTTAACTGTAGTACTACTTGCTACGAATCAAGTCATATAATGAAGTGACGAATCCCAAGCGAAATAGCACTAGTCAATAATTCGATGACCGCGCTATACTCTGCAATATTATTTGTCGCTCGATCGAGACAAACACCTTGTAGATAAATACGTTCATTTGAGGGTGCATAGATTGCCCAAGCAACAGAAGCTAAATTTCAGGTACTATGACTAGCACCATCGATGAAGCCAATATAAGGTAGTGAAAACACCGACATCTGGAGACCAAACACAATGCAAGGTAAGTAGCCAGGGGTAAAAGTCAAATAGAAGAAACACACTAAAGTAACAGACAAGAGTATGATATAATAAAAATACAAGTTCTTAGGCAAAGATAGGCTAAGCGTAGTACTTCTTCAAGTAAAGCCCATTTCTGGGTTCACTCAAAGGAATGCCATCATAATCTACTAACTCGTATTCTCCCTTCTCCAACACTCTTTTAACAATATAAGGGCCTTGCCACATAGCCTCAAATTTTCTGGCTCCTAGCAAATCACAATCTTGCTCATAGGGGATAACTAGATCACCTTCAGAGAACACACATGGCTTGACATGTTTGTCGTATTGTGATTTTACGTGTTTCTTCTGGGTTTCAATAACTAGGGTGGCATCGCAATGGGTTTCATCCAATTGCATAAGATACAACAGACATTCCTCCTCAACAAAGGTGTTTTGGAGAAGTTTGAAAACTAGTTTTAACGATGGAATTTCACATTCAATAGGTAGAACAACTTCTAAACCATACACTAATTGGAAGGGTGTAAACCCCGTGGCTGACTTCCGGATGTCCGATAGGCCCACAATGCTGAGAAAAACATCGTGTGCCAACTCATTTTGTGAATTCCGATAATCCGTTGAATCATGGTAATAAGTACTTTGTTTATTGCTTCGACTTGGCCATTGGCCTGTGGATAGTAGGGGGTTGAGTTTTCATGTCGAAGACCCAAATTTTCTGTAATCTCAGACATCATAAAGTTTTGAAAGTGGCTACTGTGATCAATAATGATAGCTTGTGGGATTCCAAATCATGTAATAATTTGATTGAAGATGAATAGGGCTGCAATTTTTCCCATGTTGTCAAATGTAGGCATCGCCTTGGCCCACTTAGTGAAATAATATACGGCTACAATAATGTACCCATGCCCCCTGACCGAGTGAGGGTTACATGTCATGAAATCGATGCCCCATTTAGCGAAGGGTCCGACGGAAACTACATGATGTAAGGGAGCAGGGTGAGATATTATTTTGTTGTTGTATGTTTGGAAAGCATGGCATTTTTGGATGGAAATAATACAATCTTTGAATAGAGAAGGCCAAAAATACCCATCTCGTAAGATATTTTGGTTAGTAGCATGGACCACCACATGCTCCATAATGGCAGTCATTCAAAGCTTTCTCAGCCTCATCATAAGTGAGACAATGTCAAAAAATGGAGTCAAGTCCACGACGATAAAGAGTATCACTGAGGATGATATACTGATGGGCCTGGTAACGTATGCGATGACGGTCAGTACTAGACAAATCAGTCCGAAAAGTCTGAGTCTGGAGATATAAAATGATATATCCATACCAAAGTTCATCGGAACTGATCAGAAAAAGGGATTCATTGGGTAATGAATCCTCTACTACGTTTTCTGTCTCAATGCAGGGAAGGTCACATATCAGTTCAAAAAACACCAAGGATTTCTTAGACTTAGCATGTTCGAATTCTAGGTCAAACTCCTAGAGAATGACTATCCATTTGGAGTATTTTCCCCCGAGCAATTGGCAGGTAAGAAAGTGTTGCATGGGGTTACAATCAGAAATTACAGTGGTCTTGCAGAGTAAGATATAGTGGCATAATCGTTGGACAACTTGGATAGCTGCCAAGGCCAGTTTTTCAACATGTAAATACTTGGCTTTGGTAGTCATGAGACTCTAACTCAAATAATAAATGACATGTTCGTCGTGTAAATTATTTTCTTGAACCAGAACCATGGCAATGGTCGAATCTGAAGCAACGAGATAAAGGAAATAATCTCGACTATAATCGAGTGGGAAAAGTAGTGGGGTACGGGTTAAAGTCAATTTCAAAGCGTCAAAGGCTTTGTTGGCAGTGGTGTCCCATATAAATTCAGAGCCTTTCTTTAATAGTCGAGCAAATCTGAGTGTTAACTCAGCGTAGTTTGGGATAAAACGATGTAGAAAGTTTGCCTTCCCTTGCAAACTTTGTAGCTGGCAAAGTGAAGAAGGAGGAGGGAGATTGAGAATCCCCTCAACTTTCAAAGGATCTACCCTGATCCCTTGATGTGACACAATAAAACCCAAGAGTTGGCTGGATTCCACACAAAAGACACATTTGTGTGGGTTTAAGCGTATACGATAGAACCAACAACGAAGGAAAATGGCTCTGAGGTGGGCCGGATGATCACTATGATGCATGGAATGTGCTGGTAGGTCATCTAAATATGGTTGTACAGTGTGCTTAATATCATGGAAAGCATAAGACATAGCACGTTGAAATGTTGCACCAACGTTCTTTAAACCGAAGGGTAGTTTCCAGTAGGCAAAAGAGCCCCAAGGACAAATAAAAGCGGTTTTGTGTTGATCCGCGGGTAAGATATTGATTTGAATATATCCAGAGAAACCATCCATCAAAGAGAAGATTTCACTTCCGGCACAATCGTCGACGATTTGGTCAATGAAGGGGGTAGGAAAGTTCTCCTTAGGACAAGCTTTGTTGATATCCCTATAATCAAAATAGACACGGATTGTACCTTGTTTCTTGTTAACCAGAACTAGATTGGATACCTAATCAGTCAAAGCCATTGGATAAATAAAGCCCACTTTAAGAAGTTTTTCTACTTCAAGCTTAATAGAAGCCGCTTTACGGGGGTGGACCGAAGGAAGTCTCTGCTGGATGGGTTTGATTTCGTGTACAACAATATTGGGGTCAATGTTGGGCATCTCTTCGTATCTCCACATGAAGATGTCACGGAATTCTTGGAAAAGTGACTTATATGTGACAACCTCCTCGTTGGAACATGAAGCTTTGATGTGGACATTTTCAACAACTCCAGGTTTAATAGAGATGTCGAGGGGGATGGTGGGTGAAATGTTACTTAAGTTCCCTTCATATAACACATTGTGTGTGGAGTCAGGAACCGAAGCAATAATGACAATGGTCAACGGAGTCGAGATCCATTGGTAACTCTCAATGGTGTGTTGTTCGAGAAAGAGAATGGAATGATGATGTCCATCGTCCCAAGGGATATATTCCATCGACATAACTGACATAATCCTCTCTTCTGTGGGAAAAATAACGTGAAAAGGATCAGGATACGAATCACTGAGAGAGGGAGTAGAAGGGTTAGCCGATTGAATGGCTTGGTAGGCAGATTCAACTAGACTTAAAGGCATCTAGTCACCATAGCAAATATAATCACTGGGTGTGGGTACTATCCACGGGAAGAAGACACGAGAGTTTCACGGATGGAGGTGGATATCATGTTAATCGAGGCAACCAAAGGAGGTGTAATGTCAGGTGGTGGGATCGAAAATGTACCCATCAGAGTGGAATCTTTTAGTAGACCCACACCGACATTCTCATACCCAGGGGGTGTCTTTGCAATGAAAGGTACCTTGTTGGTATGTGTATTGGAGTTAAAGAAGGCCAGTTGGTCTACTGTAACTACTTTTCCCTGATGTGGAAAGCGCACAATGCAGAAAAGAGTAGACACAACTGCACGCATGGAATTGATCCAACTACGGCCAAGTAAAAGGTTGTAATCAAGAGGAGCATCAAAGACCTCAACTTCAACGTTGACCATTTTTCCTTCTAACATAATAGGAAACAAAGGGAGTACACCGTAAGGTTTGAAGCCAAAGCCATTAAAGGCTTTGAGTGTGTTGTGTGATTCAGTTAAGGAAGGAGAGCCAATGGATTTCCAGCATGCAATAGATATGACACGCGTTGAGGCAACCTCATCAATAACCATTCTACAAATGTTATTGTCGGTGACAACAACTTGTATTTGAAATGCGAGCTGAGGGGGTAACCTTGGAATGTGATCTTCCAAGTCAAAGATTATTAAATTTGTATCCGTAGGGTCGATTCCACCGATATCTTTCAACAGTGCCTTCTGTTGTGTAGGACAACTCTGAAGGACTTTAAGGGATGACATCGCGGACAGTGCTTGGGCCAGATCCTCTACAATACTGTAGTTCTGGGCATCACATGCATGAGGATTGAAAGCATACTTTCTAACCATGCCCTTAGGAGGAGGGCGAAGGATTGTATTGGATCTTGGTCGTTCGAGATGAAGAGGACCGTTGGAAGGTGGAGTCGAGGGATATTGTTGAACCAACAAAGGTGGTATATCGTCAACTTTCTCCTTGGAGGAAGAGTAATCTTTGGCCCGAGTGGTAAGTGTGATGTCATTCTTCTTCGAATCACCATTACACATAAGTATGTAGGAGGTAGTGGAGGAATAAGGTTGATCATGGATGACCAATTGAGCCTGTTGTTGAGAAGGGAAGGGCTGAGACAAGATGGTAGGTGTAGGAGGTTTTGGGGTCCCTTGAAGGAACTTTGTGACCTCAGCATGTCTCGAACAATCCTTCGTGTAGTGATCATCACCATAAATAAGGCAAGGATAGCGAGGTTTGCGTTTGTCCTTATCATCAACAGGTTGTGACTTGGTCTTATCGGATTGTGGGTTGTTATTTTTATCGTCCTTATTCCTACACTTCCATTTTTTGGATTTATTCTTACCGATAGGAGTCGATTGAACAACGTTCACTTATAAAGTTTTATCGGTGGGAGGGGTGGGTGTTGGAGCATTTTGAACATTAGAAGAATGGGATTTGGGCATGGTGTGAGAGTCATGTGCAGATTGAGGTTGAGCAACTGGGGTTGTTGAGGCGGTCGTGGTAGAAGGACGAGGTGCATCAGGGAGAAGATCGTAAAGAGTACCCATTTGTTAATAAACGAGATCGAGATACTGGGCACGACTGATCACCTGTTCTTCTGTGACAACTCTGCCCATAGAAATGTCTTTAGATATGTCATTCATGAAGGATTTCATGAACCACTCCGCCAATAAATGATCGACAAGATCGAGTTTGATTAGACGTCGTATTCGTCTCCACTCATGAATGTGATCGGATATATGAGTGGCTTTACTTTGTTTGAAAGAGCTCAAAATCTTGGTCCCCATTTCATAACGGATTGGCAACTGGTAGTGAGTGAGGAAAGCCATATCTAGGGTATTAAAGTTAGCGAAGAAGCCTCGTGGTAATTCTATATACCACTTGGCGGCTGAACCTATGAGAGTTTGTTGAAAAAGACGTAACCGAATGGAGTCATCCATCAAAGAGTTGGAGGAACACCAAAGGTGGAAAGTCATTACATGATTGTTCGGATCCTCTCCTGGTTTACCATCAAACTTAGGAATATCAGATGGTAATTTGGCCGGTATAACAAGTCAGTGAGGAGAGTGATGGATAGGGTCATTCAAAATCCTAGACAAGTCAGGTAGATCCAAAGTGGCTAAGAAGGGTAATTGTCTATTCATGGGAGGGCACTGGTGACTTTGGGGAGGAAGTCCCATTGGTATACCAGTAGGACCGTAAGCAGTTTGCATATGATGCAAAGATCCTGGCAGATTCGTTTGTGGGTGTGGAGGCAGGTATCCCATGGGGTTGTACTGATTAGGGATGTTCCCTCAGAAAGGGACACTAGATTGAACATTCGAACTCCAAATGGGATTGGAAGTCCCGGGGTATGGTTGGCCCATACTAGGGGGTATGAAAGAGATGACTTGAGGATGTTCCCCCCCAATCAATTGAACATTACCTTGGGTAAGAAAATTCCAATACTGGGCCAAAGCCGCTGGTATGTTCTATCTGTAAGGTGGGCTAGGTGGGGGTTGTCCTGCAAGTGGAGGTTGTGTCCCAATTGGGGTTTGGCCCCTAGGGTTAAATTTTCCACCAACATGAATTTGATAATTAGGGGTGAAATACTGAGTGATGCCACTAGGGCCAGCGAAAAGTGGATAAGACCCTCTGGAGGGGGGTTGGGGAAGTGTCGGAATAAAATTGACAACAGGATTGTGCCCAGGAGAAGAGAAAACTCCAGATGCTCCATATGGAACCTAAGTAGGGATAGGGATAGAAGCATTTAATGCATGATATTCGGGGGGAAGTGATGGGGTGAGTCTAGGTGAAAGTGGTGTGCCAATGGGGGTTTGGCTAGCCACCATATTCCTTATGGGAATAGTCATAGTATTTGGGACCTTTGTAGAATGGGCCATATGAAGGGGGATGGCCGAGTTGGGATCCACCGACTAGGTGTCAAAACCGCTGAATAGATAGGCAGTCGTAATGGGAGAATGATCTATATCAGACATTTCGGGAAACTTGTGTTCGATGAATATATCGACACTTGTGCCGTCACCGAAAAGATCTCGTCTCGAAATGTGAGTAGACCAAAAGGGATCCTGACCTTCAGGGCCTATGAATAGTCTAGTTGGTACTCTAGAAGTTTCAACAATAATATCTCTGGAAGAATTTAACTGAAGAATATGTCTCTTGGAACTATGAGGAATTCGAAAAGACTCTAGAGAATCAGTAAATCAGAATTTTTCTAGAGAGTCAGTTCCTTCCACTCGTGGAGTGGCAGTGTCTTGGACCTCACTCTGTTGAGGAGAGCCCTCCAGTGTGTTGGTAGGAAAGGGTTGAGAACCTCCCAGATCTTTTGGGGCTAGTCCTTTCATTCTACGTGAGTGGCGTGGAGGGTCAATGTTGGTAGAGCTAAATATCTTACAAAAGAAACTCTATGGCCAACTATGGAAACAAACAACACTCGCTAGTAGAATATAGGAATCAAACCAAGAAAACAAGACCCCCTTATTTCAAAGTCACTAGTTGGTGATGAAATCCAACGTCACAAAGACAAGACAGGAAGGGGCTGGGCTAGGGTGGAAAATTTATGTTGACGACCTTCTTAATGGACTTACACCCTGGTGAAAGCTCCCACACATAATCGTGGGTATACCCTCCATGGATCCCAAGTGAGTCTGGACAACGTCGATTCCAGGTACTGTGAATACTTGCCCCTTCACAGTCACCTTTTGTAAGACCCTAAGAAAATAGTCTACTAAAGTTACCAGAAACAATAGTGATGCCTGGGGAAACAGTCGACAGTCCAATCCACATGCAAGGGCAGGGTATCTAGCCCGAAAACAACTTGAAAGGATTCCACTCATTATTGTGGGTATACCTTCAAGCGACCCCCATAATACGTGCAATCTCTACACTGAGATCATCAAAGAAAGGTGAGTAACTCTGCCAATCTCAATGCAACCTCAGGTTTGACCCTTGTGTGAGAAGGGCTTCCCAGGACAAAATGTTGCAAATGGATTTGGACACTCCCTATCACAAGATACTATTGTATGTTTTGTGCTTTGGAGAGTGTGTCTCACTACCTATCCCAAAGCCCTAACCTAGCTAATGTTGGTGTAAAAGAGCCCTAGAAAAAGTTACTAGTTGAATTTTAGAGTTCCGTAATATTATTAAAGGTTGTTGTTACTCAAGAGGGAGACGGGAATGAAACCAATGTTGTGTAAGACTTTGACCCTATAATCATGCAAATAGAAATGAATGATGCAAACTTTCGTTTGATGAATTCTATCTACAGTAGGGACAAGGTATCTTTTGGAACAATGTAAACTACGATGTACAATTCTTCTTCTTTTAAATGCGGTACCAAACAATCATAAATGATGTAATTTCATTATTTGTTCTTTTGCAATTTTTTTGAATGCCAGTATTTTCTGCATAAATGATCACCTAAAAGACTTAAAAGACTTTAATTTTTTCTCTTTGAACAACCAAACAGGGACGAAACTAATAAAGGATAAGAAATCAATGAAAAGAAAACACTCAACAAGCACCCAAATCGATCTTTCAATGAAGATAGAAATACAAAATGACAAGAAAAGGTTTCTTCAAATGTAAACAGGAAAATGGTTTTCCGATCATTAAGCAATCCAGAAGGTATAACCAACCTATAATTCCAAATCCAAATGAAGACTTTTAATCGATCAAGCACTCAGATGCAAGTCCAAAGATTATATCCTTGTCGATAAAAATAAAAAATAAAAATTGAAAAAAGATCAAAAGAGAGGCGTTCGATCTTCGAAATCAATCAAGATCAAGTTGAAACAATCAGAAGCAGTCAATAACTGGTACTAAAAAACCCTTTCCGAACTGACTGAAGCAAAAAAAGGGCAACAGTAGAGGTCGAGACCCAATCTAAAAAGTTTTCAAACGCCGACATGGGCAGGCAGTGTAACACAGTGCGGAAATGAGTGGTTTCCGCAGGCCAATAATCATGTAGGTCGCGGAAATCCCACACTGAAACAAACCACTAGGGGGCAGAAATAGAAGGTTTCCATGAGCTACCTAGAAGGTGCAGTGTGGACGCGTTTAAAAAAATAATAAATTTGGAAAAAAGGGTAAAAGATATAGATGGATTTTTAAACCCAGAGAGTGTGAATGGGTCTCTTAGAGACTCAGAGATTGATATCAAGTGAAAAGGATAGGTCAAAAGAAAATGGCCAACAAAAAACCACAAAATAGTTGTTCTTCCCCAACAGAGTCACCAATTTTGTTATTGGGTAAATTGGTAGATGTGGACATGAACTGATCCCCCTAGATCCACCTGGATCGAGAACAAAACAAGATGGAACAAGACACTTTCCCTAGGTTACAATCATTGAATTTAACTACCAAAGAAGGAATAGATAACATACCTTATGAATCACTTCCTTATGTCTTTGTTGATCTTGCCTTACTCCAATGTTCCTATGATATCATATCTGCAATAAATGAAATTCAATGACAACCTAAACATGTGATCAAGGAGTCATGTAATAAAATATCAATCATTTTATGGGAAAGCGATGTGCCACCATATTATATTAATAAAAGGTAGAAGATACAACCAAATCACGTTGATGTCGTAAGTTCCCTTTCAGTGGCCCTTTGTTCTGACACACACATACATTTTCTCTGAAATTTGCATGAAGATTTTTCACAAAATCTTGATGGATGAATGGAGACCTCAAGCATCACTTGAAATAGGATTATTCACACAGTCTTCAGCCTATTCTTTCATCAATTTTCTATGCTTCTTTATGCTTGTACCTCCAACCTTTTCCATGAGAAGCCTATCATTATATAGGAGAAGCTAAAGCGGTTAAAGACATGAGGATGATCCCATCAATTCAGAGAAGTCAATAGGATTGTAACCATACAGACGCCACCTCATATTTCCAGAAGATTCCACTTCTATAAGCTGCTAGAGCTTCTTTCCTCTTTTAGCTTTAAAGCATCACCGTGACCTGCCTATATAACAACATGCGGAAATCTTGTGGGTTGGCTATAGTGCAGCCTACGGAAATTAGGGATTTTCGCACTTTGTAAAGGGAGTAGCCTGTGGCGGCCTTCCAAAAACACATTTTGCAAGGTTAGAAAGAGGTTATTTTTCTTAGGAAAAAGATCATGTTGGGAACCTGAACACATGTTTATGTAATCATCATCAGGGTGACCAAAATAATGTATAACAGAGGCCAACAAGTTCATTGAATAGTTGAAGCATAAAATTCAATGGCTGGAACAAGATAAAGAGAGACTTGAGAATACCCTAGAAGAAAGTTAAACATGAGCTCTCGTCCTGGAAGCCTTGAAGGCAGAAGCCACAATTGTTAATGAAGAGTTAAAATTAGAGAAAAATAAATGTTTATGCATACTGACTGACATCCAAAGGAACATAGATGATCAGACAAGGCTTGAAGCTCATATGAAAGAAATAAGAGACAAATATAAAAAGGTTCAATATTCCTTTGATAGAATTGTGGATTGGCATAATGTATACACAAATCCACCAAATACCCTGCCACTCTACACCACTAGACAAAAGATAAAAGATCAAGTCATGTTTGATACATGGAAGCCCTTGGTAGAAGACATATGAAATATTCAGAAGATAGTGAAAAAGGAATACAAGAGGTTATGGAATGCTTCTAATGCGCTCCTAGAGGAATTCAAAATGGAAATCATGCCCAACATTGATGATGCAGCCCTAGGTGAACTGAAAATAACAGAAGTAGAAGAAAAGAGGGAATTCGGTATGGAGGATATTGAGCATCTTACAGAAGTCAGCAAAGAGACATCGAATGACTACTTGATGAAGCCAATAAATCTAATCACATTGGCCAAAAATTTCATAAAGAAGATCGAGCGAGACTTAAAGTTAGAAGTCACAACCAAGATTTGTGACGATGAACTAGAACTAGAGAAAATGCAGTTAAATAAGATGGAAAAGATTATGGAAGACTACACACTATGGAAAGAATACATAGATCAAATCGAATTGCAACAGGTCTCATGATTGTCTCAATATTTTTTAACTGGTTCTTCTTATTTTGTCCATTCTCACCTATTAATTCGAATATATAATGTGAAAAGATGAGTCTGAACTATCCTTTGACAACATCGCAGTTTCAGAATGTAAACAATCCCTCTTGTTTTATAAAATATATAACCGCAAGTGAGAAAGGACTTTTGGTCTATCGTACATTAGTACAATAGTTTTTACTGAATGAATGAATAGAGCAACATGCATATTGGAGATTTATGACTCAGATTTTTGTATTTAAGACTTTTCTTGTGCATGTCTATTATGTGAATGGCATTGGAATCATTTGTATACATTTCTTCTTCACTCGGTTCTTGATATTTATGTTGTTATGGATTTCCTTATGAGCATAGAAATAATGTTAAGGGTATAACATGCAATTATTTGTTATTGTATCATTTCTCATTGTCATATTCACTTGTTACTTGATTAAATGGACTCTTTCTTTTTATAGTAACAACATCTCTTTTAATGTGTTCATATTCTTTAGTTTGATCCTTATTAGGATAGGTTAGATTAGTATAGAATGCATTTATAATAGTTTTAGACAATATTAGTTAGATCAAATTTCATATTTTAATTCATCTGAGAACATTATGTTCTCATATTCATATTAGAAAATCTTTTAGAGTGGAAAACATGCCCACATACTAGTCTAAAATGCTACACCAAACGAGAGTAGGTCTAATTGGGACATGCCATCAAGTGTTCTCCCTTACCTACTTGACATTCCATTTGGACCCATGAATAATTATCTCAAGTGGTCTTGAGCCAGATGTGAGATCTCTCCCCCGATGATTAGTTGGGGAGGTCATGGGTTTGACTCTCTTAATCCCCTTGGGGTGAGGCTCCCTAATCAGAGCCAACGGTTTACCCCATTTACCATCCATGGATTATAGGGAAGTACTTAGAGGATTTTCCATGAGGATTTTGTTGGCACAGGGGCAGACCCAAGGTTCAACGCTACAACAACACACCAACAAAACCCTAACTACCGGCCCTTTCGGCAACACCTGCAAAGCAGATGAAGTCTCACCCGAGGTAGAGGAAGGGGTGGTTGCAGGACTCCACTGTATGCAACCTTAGCTGGGACACATATCTGTGATTCTAATCACTTATCAAAGCACTCAACAATTAACATTCATCAATATTCAGTTCTTAGTTACAGTGCAGTTAAACCCTAATTATAGTACAACGCAGTATTCAACCAGATCTAGCATCTAACAACACTTAGCATGATGGAACAAATCATATCTAGAAGATTCAAGCACTAATCACATGTATGTCAGTCATATCTAACATCCACCCATAATATTAAGCACTAAGCATCGACAGATCATTCATCTATATTAAAGCACTAATCACATTAACATATAAACACATCAACACATCGCACAAAGTAGAGCAACATAACATGTACATGGTTCACCCCCACCCTGGGGCTATGTCCACCAAATATTTGTCTTATTTATTAGCTTCTTCAATCAGTTACATGCACAGAGCCTGAAAAACCCTACTCCGCAGAGGACATGGGATCTGCGCAGCTCACTAGATCCTCATTCCCCGAGTATATCTAAGCACGTAGCCTTCCATAGTCTCTTACAATGACTTTCACTTAGCTCTGCAAGTCTCACATAGTATGCACCAAAACATTTACAACTCTTGATCACACAGATCTAACTCTAGCACTTAGCCAACTTGCAACTGCTAACCCCCCCTTTTCTTACATTGCCTAGCCTTCTATTTATACAATACAAAATAGACCTAAGCATGGGTAAACCCATGAGCCAACATTCCCATACCCATTACATAATCCCAAATCCAAAAAATGGCCCTAAAAGGGGTCGAGATCCCGTGATCTCTGCTTCATCTTGTGCTTCGCCTTCGACAGCCTGTCGAAGTCCCAAAATCAGGTCAAACATGACCAAGAATCCTCAAAAATTGGTTAAGGGCCAAAAGGCCCCCAACACTCACTTGTGACTCGTCCTGAGTCACTCTGATCAGGCTAGTTATGCTTCAAAATCCTCAATCTTGACTCAGGCTGCTTCGACCTGTTGTTGTGCCATGACCTCTTGTTCAATGAACTCTTGTATGACTGCTTCGTTGACAGGTCCCTCTAGGTGATTTTCATCTATAGTGACGACTTTCTCCAGTTCTGCTCCTCGGCCTTCGATCTCAATGAACAGTTGGTAAGACTTATTTTGTACAGGTTGGAACCTCTGAGTCACTTCCATGAATTTTCTCTGGATAGTGTGAACTTGCTTCTGGGCAGTGCGTTGCTCCTGGGATCGTTTCATTCTTTCCATAGCTGACAGGGGCTTCAACTGCACCTGTATCGTTTCTGCTTGATACTTCACCTCTTGGAGCTGTGACTCTAGTGCCTTCAATTCTGGATTCTTAGTTAGTTTCTCATAGGTCTGGGCACTATGATCAATGATTTTCTTATATTCCATGGCAAGGGCCTTTATTCTCTCAACTGTTCTTCGAGAACTTTCTTCTCTTTTATCCCTCACATCCTGCGGGGTGATGGACACTGTGCGGAGCTCTAAGTCTATGATTCGTTGTTGTCGCTGTTGGATAGCTTCTACAAGATGCTCTACTTGATGCATGGTTCAGTATTTTTTCTGTAGCTCTAATCTTGTCACAGAGGAAAGTGCTCTTTTGACTGCTTCTTTCACTTCGAGTTGCTCTACGAGCAACTGTTCTTTTTCTTGTTGCATCTAGGATTTCTCTTATTCAAACTTTTCCTGGAGAGCAACCTTCTCCTGTTTTGTAGCTCTATGTTGTTCTACGAGTATGCCTTGCACTTGCTTCAAGGCTTGGGTGGCTTTTTCTGTTTCTTCTTGAGTGCGACGAAGGTGAGCTTTGACTGCATCATCTAGTCGGTGGAGTTGGGTTGGCTCATCTCCTTGTGAAAATTCCTGGTCCTATCAGATTGCCTTCTTGGTCTGTCTTTGACCAACGAAAGGCTCTAAGTTTCAACTGTAAATTAATTAGTTTTCTGCTATTTTATAACAACCAACAGTTCAAATACACTTTGCTGATTTTTTACGGTTATGCTCTCAATTTTGGGTGCTCTAGCATGTCGTTTTTGTCACCAAAAATTAGTACATGCATCTCAAAATAAAAATAACACACCTAAACATCATTTACTGCTGAAAATGAACACATCTAAGAACTAATACATGCATTTGTAGACACAGGTATTTTTGGTCAACATGACCCTGGACAAAATTCCCCCGGGGAAAACCAGTTTGGAATCTGAATGTATATATGAGGAAAAGCAGAAGAAGGGTTACAATAAACACAATATATGGAAGAACCTGATACAATAGCAACTCCAGATGAGTTTAAATATGAGCTCTACATCAACATATGCACCCCAGAATGGTGTGCCCCTCATGCAAACTGCCAGAACCACTGAATCTTCTCCAACTGCCAGCTGTGATATCAGATATGAAAACCCCTCCACATGAATGAAGCTCCAGTAGATGTACTCACTCTGAAACTGACCCCACTTCAATCTGATGTCTAGATATCCTACTAGGAATGAATTAGCCTCCAAAGCTAATGCGCCCCTCTCTGAAGTAGAATAGCTCCAAGAAATAAATGAAGCAAGCAGCTCCAAGCCTCCAACAATGGAAGCTAGCGAATTCCCTCAAGAAACCTCATGCAAAATACCTCATCTCCATCTCCCAAGTGCTCCTCTATCAACAAGCAAACACACTAAGTGAAGAATGCGCCCCTCCTTTGACCTTTGCGCCCCTCTTAGACAAGAAAAAGGAAACCTAGATAATGAATGGTGGAGATCATCTCATCTCCCATCTAATCAATGGTTGAGATCTCCCCATTCATATCTAAATCATAAACCCACTTTGGGTTCAGTTTCCTATGTCTACTTTATGTCTCGAAATTCACCCCTTTGTGAATTAATAGTCACTTTAGGCCAAAAGTGACCAAATTTCACTTTAACCATAGTCAAAGTGAAAATAGACAAAAGTACAAGGTACAAAGTGTCATGTCCTTCCCTCATGTGCTAAGGAGGTAAAAATCACATGGGGAACACCTCCCAAGGTACAAATATCAACACTCCTTTTTACCGAGGAAGGTGTTCCTCACCAAGCCCATCTTGTCTCTAAAGAAGACATGCTTTCCCCGTGGCAAGGCATTGGTGAGAATATCTGCTACCTGATCATTTGTAGATATATACTGCAACTGAACTACCCCTCTCTGAACCCAGTCACGAATGAAGTGGTACCTGATCTCAATATGCTTCAACCGGTCATGAAACACTAGATTCTCAGAGAGTTTGAGACAAATATGATTATCACAGTGAATGACAGTCGGTGACATCTCCTGACCAAATAAACCAACCAGCATCTTACGAAGCCAAATGGCCTTGCAACTGGCCTGACTGGACACCATATACTCAGCCTCAGTCGAACTTAAAGTAACTGACTTTTGCTTCTGGCTGAACTAGGAAACAAGTCCTGACCCCAAGTTGAAGCAACACCCTGAGGTGCTTT
Source organism: Picea sitchensis (assembly GCA_010110895.2). Classification (NCBI taxonomy): domain Eukaryota; kingdom Viridiplantae; phylum Streptophyta; class Pinopsida; order Pinales; family Pinaceae; genus Picea; species Picea sitchensis. Next base: position 80,993 of record SNQJ01S0035762.1, read on the forward strand.
TCCTGTCAGCAGCACATCCTGCCCAGTCTGAATCTGTGTAGCCAACTAAACTGACTCCATCTCCCCTGACATAGTCTAGGCCATAGTCCACTGTCCCAACAACATATCTCAAGATGTGTTTTTCCCCAACCATGTGAACACACCTCGACTCAACCATGTACTGGCTGAGTGTGTTCATGGAAAAACATATATCTGGTCTGGTGTTAACCAGATACATAAGTGAACCAATCAACTGTATGTATACTGTGGCATCCACCAAGTAGCTATCTGAAGCACTAAGCTTCTTCCAGTTGGTGATCATAGGTGTAGACATGGGTCTGCAGTCCTCCATATGAAACCTGCTCAAAATATCTGCTGCATACTTCCCTTGCCCAAGAAATATGTGACCCTTCTCCTGCCATACCTCCATACCCAGAAAGTAGTGCATCAATCTGAT
>SNQJ01S0035762.1:87676-105493 GCA_010110895.2 Picea sitchensis
TAATGGAGACTGTGCGGCTAGACTAAAGGGCTTGTTGTACCCCTTGGAGTTCGACCTCAATTCTATCATACATTTCCTCCTGCTTGGTTTCTTGTTTCTCCATGATTTCCAGTGAAGCGTCGTTGAGAGTTGTGATGATGAAGTCAAAATCATCGGCAGTAAGCACAGTCTTCATCTTGGTTACGGTGGCTTTCGATTTCTTCCGGGAAGAAGGTTTCGGGGGAGAAACATTCCTCTTATTCATGGAATCAACCTCATCTCTGGGCGATGTTACTTTGCCTGGCTTCTGTTCAACTCCTTTATCATTTAGTTCTTCTACTTCGTCATCACCCCCTTGGTCAGGTGATATTGAAGCAGTCTTTCCTGAGGCATTGCTTAATTCTTGGACCTCTTCAGTCTTCTTCATTCTGCTGGGCCCGGGTGTATCTTGTTATTTATGCGTGGTCTCTGGGCTGTCAGGGTCAGACATCTCTACAGGGTCTATGGGAATAAGGAGGTATGTGGACCAGTCCTTAGCGATCTCCTCCAAGTCTTCTTCCGTGAGCTTGTAGTATGATTGTCCTTATGTTCATTGGCTCGCACTGTTATGTAGATGAAGTGTCGATCTACACATAAATTCATCAGGGGTTGGAACATCTGTAGGGTGTTCAGGGTCATTCATGGTTCATATTTGATGGCTCGCTTCATCTGTAGGTAATAGGTGTGAAAAACAACGTTCGACTGCCACTATTTATTCATATCACTCGAGTACCAAAGGGTAGTGAACTTCGTGGCGAGTGACTTGAATGGTTCAATATTTGGGAAGGTCGCACCTTTCGACATCCCCCATGCAACAAAGGTGATGAGGATCAGGAGCAAGCTAAAGTGAAACTCGTAGCCCTGATCCTATGCTTTGCGGCAGTTTAGCTCCAGCTGATTAGCTAGGTACTTTGCCTAGTTAATCTGTAGGCCTTCCACGCATTTCCCTGCGAGGTCAACAACAAATCCTGTGACCTGCGTAGGTCTGTTCTTCCTTACTAACTTTCCAGCTATTAGTTGGCAGTCTAGGTGCACAACACCATTCTGGATGGAGGCTACCTTGTAGCCCCGCGTTCCCTTTTCAACATCACCGTATGTATCCTTTATCTTTTATGCTAGCACGTGATATATGGATTTTTCTAGATAGAACTCCTGTGGGTCGGGTCCTTTCATACTTAATCCCATGATCCTATGGATCAATGTTAGATCGATTGTAATCTGACGGTCTGGCCATAAGTAACCACCATGGTAACATGAAAGTAATAGCTTGACACAAGTGTTCACTTCCTGGTGCCTTCCGAAGTGTGGGATATTCATGACATTTAACAGAGTGTATTGTGTGAGGTTCATCATCCACGGCTAGGGGATTATATTTGAGTTCTTTCCCTTCATCCTGGTCAGGTATTTATACGGGGTGAGCATATTGTAGTTCTAGCGATCTCCGAGGTTGAAGTCACTGAACTTCAATGATGTGATCTTGTCCTGTTGTACTCGAACTATGCGTATCCCCTTCGGGAGGTACGCAGTAATCATGGAGTACTTGAAATCTATTGGCACGCTATCTCAACTCACCAGGCTGGCCAGAGGCAGGACATAGTCAAGAAATATGGACGGGATCATCTTCGCATTGGCTAAGTCATCTCTGTGTTTGGTTCTCTTCTCTGCTGATGGTCAGGATGATTCGGCTCTGCGAGTAGTCGACGAAGAGGCTTGTATTCCTCTCGTTGATGATTCTTTAATACTTGCAAACACCGCTCTTTCAGACATTACTCTTTCATTCATTAGGTCAATGAGAACTTCCTTGACAATTTTCTCTGCAACGCTAAGCTCATCTGACATGCACGCTCGTGGTTGAATATCTCAGGTTCATAGTAGATGGTAATAACGCGATCATCACTGTGCGAACTCAACTAGTCTACGGACTTAGATTCACGGTTATAAAAAGTGTTCTCATTGAGTGGTGCGACGAGATAAATAGATAACTTGAAAACGGATCTCTTGCAATGGGTGAGAAGCCTTCATTAACTCGATGTTGTCCATTATGGCACGATCCCAATGGTCTAGTGGTGAACTTTTTGATCATAAATTCCTTTCTTCCCATTCAGGCCGTCAGTCTAACGATTATACTGTCTCTAATGACTATATTGCTTCACCATGGTGAAGTGCCATGTGACGTAGTTTTGATATCCCAACGAAGTTCCAATTTTTGAAATTTTCCTTCTGTGAAGTTCCCTCTAGAATCTCCTGTATCTTTTTTATTTTAGCTCTTTCCTTACTTAGTTTTCTAGCCTTCTTTCTGGTGAGCTTCATCTCAGAATTCCTCTTTCCATTATGATTCTTGTCTTCTTTTGGTAGAGTAACTTCGCACTGGTGAGATCCTTTCCTAGAAATCAGGGGTAATACTTCATCTGTATCTGGAATAGGTACTTCATTATTCTGTGAGTCTTCTAGTGTTCTTCCTAGTGCGACATCCAAGTCTCTAGTCTTAAATAACTTTGCTCGATTCTCTTGTTCTTAAATCAAGTGTGCGATCCTCCTAGTCATGAAATATTTTAACTCTTGTTTCTTTTGCTCTAGGATTTCTTCTTTTCTTCTGGCCTGATCTCCTTTAATCCAAGGTTTTCCTAGTAACATAACAAATGGAGCGTTGTTGTCAATAAATTTAACAACTTCAAATTTGTCCTCTGTCGAAGTTCCATTGACATTCATAGATATCTGTGCAAGTCTTCCACATAGGGTTATCAACTTTCCTTTGAATAATCATATTCCTCCTAATGAAGGAATCATAACAGGCTTTCCTAGAAGTTCCCAAGTTCTTTCAGTCATGATATTCACTTGTGTTTCCTCATCCAGAACACAGTCAATCTCGAAGTATCCTATTCTTACTTCAATGCATTCTTTTTCTTTGAAGATATGTGATAAGTTGATATGTCGATGGTCATTCAGGGTTTCTTTCATCTGTAGCAATACTTTTTCTGATTCTTTCTGGGGTTTTTCCATAATCTCAATTGCTTGACCTTTCTTGTGGTCTTCTTGTCTCATATTCATCCTTTCAACCTTAGCAATCATTCTAGGGCAATCCAAAACTTCATGGTCCACAACTTTGCAATAGAGGTAACTAGGTCTTCTACCAAGGCATTCCTTAGCAAGATGTCCCAGTTTTTTGCAACTGTAACAATAGTTTAATCCTCTCTTTCTATTAAATGATCCCCATCCTTTCCTATACCACACACTAGGATCATGGTATCTAACCTGCAAAAAAATATTTCTAGGATCCTACATCCATTTGTTAGTCCAAACATTCTCTCTATGCATATGTATAACATATCTTTCACTATTCTTATCAGATCTACTCATATCAAATATTCTTTCATCTATCAGTGCCCTAGTTTTTAAGCTAGGACAAATATTATTAAACATACCTAGATCCATACTATAGAAACAAAAATTTCCACTAATCTTATCTTCAGCAGAGCATAAAGCTTCCAGATCCAAAACTTTTTACTATTCTTACCTATATTAGAGCACAAAGCTTGTAGATATTACCTCTTTTCTTTGGATCTAACCCTTCTTGGCACAGATCTTCATAGATTAAGTAGAATACTGCGCACTAGAGTGACAGATCTATGTACAGAGCTTTCAAAATTTCAAGTCAGATCTTCACACAAATATTCTTTTTCCTCAGTTCCCAGCAATCACAATTTCAGGTCCCGACAATGGAGCCATTTGTTGGCATAGGGGAAGACCCAGGGTTCAATGCTACAACAACGCACCAACAAAACCCTAACTACCATCCCTTTCGGAAACACCTGCGAAGCAGATGAAATCTCACTCGAGGTAGAGGCGGGGGTGGTTGCAGGACTCCAGTGTCTGCAACCTTAGTTGGGACACAGATCTATGATTCTAATCACTTATCAGAGCACTCAACAGTTAACATTCATCAATATTCAGTTCTTAGTTACAACAAAGTTAAACCCTAATTACAATACAATGCAGTATTCAACCAGATCTAGCATCTAAAAACACTTAGCACGACAAAAAAGATCAGATCTAGTAGATTCAAGCACTAAGCACATGTATGTTAGTCAGATCTAACATCCATCCATAATATTAAGCACTAAGCATCGACATATCATTCATCTATATTAAAGAACTAATCACATTAACATATAAACACATCAACACATCACACAAAGCAAAGCAAGACAGCATGTACATGGTTCACCCCCACCCTGGGGATACATCCACCAGTTCTTTGTCTTCTTTATTAGCTTCTTCAATCAGTTACATGCACAAAGCCTCAAAAACCCTACTCCACAAAGGAAAGAGGATATGTGCAGCTCGATATATCCTCCTTCCCCGAGTATATCTAAGCACACAACCTTCCACAGTCTCTTACAATGAGTTGTACTTAGCTCTGCAAGTCTCACATAGTATGCACCAAAGAACTTACAACTCTTGATCACACAGATATAACTCTAGCACTTAGCCAACTTGCAACTGCTAACCCCCCCTTTCTTACATTGCCTAGACTTCTATTTATACATTACAAAATAGGCCTAAGCATGGGTAAACCCATGGGTCGACATTCCCATACCCGTTACATAATCACAAATCCCAAAAAGGGCCCTAAAAGGGGCCGAGATCCCACGATATCCGCTTCGTCTTGCACTCCACCTTTGACAGCTTGTCGAAGTCCCAAAATCATGTCAAACATGACCAAGAATCCTCAAAACTTGGTCAAGGGCCAACATATTTCCTTGGAAAAAAACTATAATTATGAGCATGGAATTAAAGGTAAGAGAGTGATAATAATGAGGTATTATCTTTTCTTAGTTTCCCATAAATTCCAAACAAAAGATTGCATTTTCTATTTTAAATAACAATATTAACAAATTTCACATTAAACAATAACAAAATTAGTCCTTTTTTATAATTTAGCTACTACTTAATTGATAATATAAAACAATATTACATAACTTATAGACTAGATATCAAACTCCATTAAGTTTAGTTCGATATAACAAAAAAAATCCATATGACTGTCTAAACTAACAAATCATGATATAACATTAGAGTAATAACAAGAGTTATCCATAGTACTTAGATGTCATGATATAATGTCAATATATAAATAACAAGAACTAACCCTATTACTTATGACAACCACAAGACTAAATTGTTCTATGATGTGGGGCAAAGGAGAAACCCATTCCAAGATAAATAAGAAAAACCAACTAAGACTTGGCATTGACATTGTTGACATTCCCCTTTTGAGTGTGAGTCTACATAGATGTATATTGGTCGAGAAGTTGTTGCATTGGTCTGCCCTTCTCGGTCCCACTCCTCAATGAACACTTTTATCCCCCATATCGCGTTTACCAAGGCTTCATTTTTTGGTCCATAAAGTCCAACTTATCTAATATTTCTTGATTCAAAGTTCCCTTCTCTTCAATTACCTAAGTAATAAAGGATTTTTTATGCCAATATAGTTCTACCATCCTAAAACATTTGGTATCTCTACTTCTGGAGAATCCTATATTTGAAATCTAGTTTAGTATCTCATCTTCCACCTTCTCAATAAATGCATTTCTCCTCTTCTCCTTAACCCTACTCTTGATTATCTCAACTTCATCCTTGGAATAGGTTGAAAACTATTTCTAGTAACACTATGCTACCTCCATGGCTTCCCTTTTGGATTGGGTTTCCCTATGGTACTCACTCTTCTCAATTTGGGTTCAACAAACTTGAGGCATTCCTCTTCTAGTAACGCCAATCATACCTATGATAGGATTCCCTTTAGGTTGGTTTCTATTCATATCCATGGAAATATTCCCTTATATCTGGTTTTCAAAGGCACTAATTAACCGAGTGCTTATGGAAATGGGTTCTTCAATCCCATTGTCATGATGAATCTAGCTCTTCTAACTTCATAATTTAGGAATAAATGTAAATGTTCCTTGAGAAATCCAAGAACAATCCAATGAGAAGGATAAATAAACCCTTCCTAGTCCCTTCTAAAAGTATACAATCTACTTAAAGGTAATTAGGCCCCCATTGAACAATGCTTGATGAAATCGAGGCCCAACCCCTAAATGCATAAAAAACATAAAGACGATACAAGAAAGTCACCAAAATAACCGACCTCTCTTTCTTTCCCAAAGATCTACCAAGCTTCCCCTTCGACTTTTAGACTATCTACATGGTGTTTTATAAACTGAGACTATTCATCTTCACCATTTGTGAGGATATAATTGAATTCTCATGCAAGGTGGTAACCATATCTCTGGACAAGAGAGTCGATTTATAATGTATTGCCCCCCTCCTCCCTCATTTGCGCCCTAATTCATCATAGGATTCTATTGCCACCATTCGATTGGATTGATAAGCATCATGTATAATCAATGAGTGTGCCACTAACATTCAATAAAGAGGGGAATTAGTCCTTCTTCGAGCACCTGAGCAACCTAAATTACTTCCATCTTCAACATAGATTATTATGCCCAATTTATTCAACAAATCCACTTAGTATGGGATAGTTCATACATCTACTATAAATTCATTTTCAAACCAAACAATTAGATTTCATCCATCAAGGAAAATATCAAAGATTGTACCCAAGGTTCAACGACTAAATTCATCATCTAGTTTGTAGCTCCTAACTCCTTATATTATCAACACAAAACAACCAGGTGGTTTTCCACCCTACCATGCTGGGAAAAATATTATTTTCGTAGGACCCCCCAAGTTATGTGGGATCATAACAAGAGAAAAAGTAATGACATAAAAACAAGATATGAACCAATGATAGAGTCTCCACCTATTGGACTTGCCAAGAAAGCAAAACACCTATAGCGGGGATTAATAATTGCAATCTTTCTCAGCTTCCTTCACCTGATCCAAATTACCATTCACATTTAATTTAACAACATTCTATTAGTATTTTGGAAACATTTCCCTACCTTTCATGTTTCTCTCATAAACCCATGGGAACCCCTTGTAATTATAGGCTCCATGAGGTTTTAAACCTCAACTTCATGCAGATTTCCTTATTTTTCTATTTTCTTATTTCCCAATTCTTCACCCACTTGGGCGGTAACCTCTCTTTTTTCCTTTTATTTTATTTTTTTAATGAGTGATTTATCACCCCCCTATGTGTCACCTAGGGTTTTTTTTTTTAATCTTTTTAATAAAAAAATTATTCATAATTTCATTGTAATAATAATATTTTCAAGTTGTAAACAAAGTTGGGTAATTTTCCTTGTTAATTAATAAAAATATTTTTGTTGGGGGGGGGTTTCACAATAGTTACCTTAATCTTGCACATGATCTAAAAGGTTCAAGCTACTGAATATTAAAGACTCTAGGTCATTATTGCACACCCGTTGTTCATAAATGTGAGGCATGTCATGTCCCACATATCCTACAAGAGACTTCAAGAGACTTCACACCTCTATCTTAGGACTGCATAGAAAATCCTATGCACCAATACCCCTCCCCCCATACATGGTAGGAAAGCCTATGTACCTTTACCCATCCCATCATAAACAATGACAAATAAAAGAAGAGATTATGCATCTCATCCTCGAGACTATGTAGGCAAGCCAAAGCTCCTCTACTCATCCAGACACAACAAAACCAATGCATCCTAGTCATGTCCCACGCCCATATGTTACCAAGCTAACAAGGCCCCACCCTGTGTCCTACACGTGATTGAAAACACACATATCAAATATATCAAAAACATATGAAACATAGTCAAAATTAAATTCTCAACATCACAAATTACCCTCTGCAGGTCTTACTATCACACTCCCAACCTGGAGTTATGCCAAACAATGATGTGCCCCTTCTTCCACAACATTCACATATCAGTGCATTGCAATCATGAAATTAGGCTTCCACAACCTTCTAGTTTTAATACATAATCAATTGGGATTCCTTTCTCCAATGGCTCATCAAGTCATGTGATCTTTAGCCTAGGTCAACATCAATCATTTCCACCCAAGAGTTCAACAAATTTAACCAACTTGGCACAACTCACACTTGCTCAACAACATCGATAGTCATTTATTACCACATCATCATCATGTGTTCAAGCCATAGAATCCAATTATTGTGGCCACATTTCATTTACCACCACTTAAACAACCATATCAACATCATTCTATGCATTTTAATCAGTTCCACATGTAACAATAGAGACAACATCTCATCATCATAGAACAACACACATATTGCATCTATATTTACTCACTCACACATACATATATGTATGCATACATACATACATACATACACACATACATATACATATATATAAGAATCATGTGCAATATTCAAAACAATACATAGAAATAATCAATGTCCAAGTCATCAATACAACCAAGTATAACATCATAATCATAAATAAAACAAAGCTAGGAAAAAAAGGGTGTTACATTCTCCATTAATTGAACAAAACTTTGGCCTAATGTTTCTATAAAACAAAAGGGGAAATTTGGGGCACACAAGACTTTCGCCCTCCCAAGTAGCTAAACTAGGATTGTAAAGGTACCATTGGACCTTTACCCGATCCATCATATGGTGCTTAATCTACTGAGTGCGATGATTCAATATGAAAACTAGCTCTACTTTCAAATCCCCCTCATTTGCAACCTCCTCCACTTAGTGAAGCAATGGGAGGCCATGATTAAACATAAATTCAAGTGAAATCATAGTCATGATCTGTATAAGTGGTAAAGTGGCTTCATTGCAAGAGATGCAACACTAATTTGTGGGTTACCAAGAGGTCAACTTCAAGAGGAGATCAACAAGTTTTAAAGTCCTTGTAGTGTTTATATTATGAGCAAGAACCAGTGGTGGGTCCCACTAATAGTTCTTGTAAATGACATGGGGTGTGGGGAACAATATTTGAGGTTTTCAAAGGTGATACTTATTTTCTAAAGAGAGAAGGGAAAATGACGACTTACAATTGGCTAGTGAAACATCACTGTAATTATGAAAAATTTCAGTATGGTGTATTGTAAGAAATTTAGCTAGCTCAAGATCGTAGCTTATGCACATAGTCTCTACCTAAATACTTGAGAGTGGGTGGGAAAGAACCTTGACCCACACAAGGCTATAGTGTTGAGTCTACCATAGTAGGCATTGTGGATGGATTTTATTTGATGATTTTCTAGATTTTAACTACACTTATTCTATGAAGGCTTGTAACGACATAAGACTAGTGGAAAATACATTAAATGATGCTAGTTGAATAATGGCACTAGTTAACTAAAGTGAAGGATGAAAAGTGTGTGCCCATGAGAGGGTAGAGGTGCTTCAGTAAGAACCATTTTGATGAAGGGGTGTCCCCTTGAGGAAGGGTAGTGATTTCACCCATAAGTTTAGTGGCAATAGAGATTGCAATGACCTTCATAGATTATTGTGCATGAGTCCCTTGTAATAGGGTTGGGTTATCTAAATAGGATCCCACATGTTAAAATGAATTACTTGGTGTAACAACTATGGTGTTCACCTAAGGGAGGTTTTCCCTAGTCCCCAAGGTTTAGGACAATCGGTGACAAAGTGTTATGTTAAGGCACTCTGTGATCTAAAGTCACCGGTTTGAAACCTCTGGGGACACCAAAAAATCCAACCATGTTAAGGGTTGGTGTGACTCAGGCCAGGTGTGATCCCTGGGTGATTTTTATGGATTAGATGCCCCTAAGTTGCGGTTTCTCAAGCTGCAATCTAGTCCCGCAGGTCATATATAAACTAGCAAACAAAAAAAAGGGAGGTTTTCCCTATGAAAGAAATTAGTTTGCAAAATATAATGATGAATGATGAGAGCATTCTTCCCATCCACCGGGTTTGAAACCTCGGGGACACTACAAAAAATCCAACCAGTTAAGGGTTGGTGTGACTCAGGCCAGGTGTGATCCCCTTCGGGTGATTTTTATGGATTAGATGCCCCTATTGTGGGTGGGTTTCTCAAGCCGCAATCTAGTCCCAAGCAGTCATATATAAACTATGGAAACGTAAAAAGGGAGGTTTTCCCTATGAAAGAAATTAGTTTGCAAAATATAATGATGAATGATGAGAGCATTCTTCCCATCATTAAAATTCCTCCATACTAGAGGTGGAACTTGAAAGTGATAGAGATGCACAAGAAAATGGCTAGAGGTCAAAGAGGGTATGTATCATATGAGTTTAATTGGTAGAAATGTGAAAGGTTACAAACTATAATCCAAGAAAAGAAGACCTTAAGGACAAGTAAGGATAAATTTTGGAATGGGCTTGTTGACGAGAGGAAATGAAAGTTCCAATGTCAAGTTTTTTAACTCTTGTTCGGATAAACCAATAAAACGCGGGAATGATCACCCTAATTTTATAGCCCGAGTATAAATATGATCTCTGACTTCATGATGAGTGAGGTGAAATAACACAAAAACAAAACTATTCTAAATGTATCACTACATAACATCATAAACACAAAGGGTATCTCCTTGCAACTTTATGTATTTATGTTAATATTTATTAATAGCAAGATCTTAAAATTCAAAGAGAATACTAACACATAACATCAAGTAGAAATAGAAATTGAGATTTATATAATAAAAATATAAAATCTAATATCTAAAATGAATGGGAATGGCATTTAGGTGAAAGAAAGAAAAAGACAAGAACATAAATATGAATATGAGTAAAGCAATCTTCTTTATTCAATTATTTCTCATCAATACATTAGAATGATAGTCTTAAATCTCTTTCAAACTTCTGCAATTTTTTTACCATAAATATGTTCTTGCATAAACAACTAGTGTTTTCAATTCCGCTCGGATGCTATGTAAATGACATATAAAAGATTTAAACTGACAAAGCTGCAACATGTTTTTATGAATGCTTTTGGATGTTGGTATTAGTCTCTGCAACCATGAAACCAATTAATGACAGGTAACAAATAAACTTCAAATGAAACCCTATTTATGACAGGTAACCAAATAATTCTTGTAATGAGAGCTAGGGTAAGTAATGAACAAAGATGGAGTTAATAAGAAAAATCAGACCAAACTAACACATAGATATCGTGAATGGTTAACCATTGTATCAAATTCTTACCTTGCCTTGCATCGATCCATAGTTGTATCCTCCAAGTAATTGAATGACCGAGATCACCATAGGGTTTGAGAACCACCGGTCATTTTCCATACAGTCTCGGTAGGAAGCTCAAGCAGAGATCTCGAGCTCGACCATACCTCATAAGAATGAATGAGATTAGTGTCATTAACCATAGACTTAGACCAGGAGTCGTTTATGCATGTGAAATAAGTTGGCGACAATTTTGAGTGGGATTCGATGCAAGTTATCTATCGTTGATCTACCACTTACCTCTTTCAATGCAATGGACGTTGGGTAAGTTTCCATTGTTTCAATCGTTAATTCACAACTCAAGACTTGAGCTCGTATCCTTATATGTTGGGTCATGGATTTCGTGGTACACGAAGTCCCCACGAATTTTGAACTTGAAAACTTATGACCATATCAATCAACGAAATTATGCTTCCTCGTTAAACATGTGAGTTCATAGGTATGAGGTCTAAGACCATATGTATTGGAACGAATTATAACCATTACAATTTCAAATAGGCATGGTATATAATACATAAATTTAAATGGGTTTTGATATTTATATAATAAACTCAATATTGTTTGTGAAAACAATATAACACTCATATATAACCAAACTTAGAATTCATAAGGTCCACCACCATATGTTCATTAGCAAAAACATGTATAATATTCATAACCATTGCAATATAGTTCATATGTCTCTTTTACTTGTGTGGTCTAATATTTTCATCACATAGACAAAAAAAAATGAGTCAGTCTTCACATTATGCAACCAATGTAAAATCATTTTTTCTTAGGAAAGGCTCCCCTTTTGCTTTGTTTGTAACACGCAATAGGCATGTCAAAGGAAATCAAATGGAAAAATACAATTGTGAAATAAAGGGTGAGATCAAGAAGGTGAAAGCGGTGCATAATTTCACAATACTTTGTGGAATCTAATCATGATGCTATTAAAGGCATCACCAGTGCCCTTGTAGTAAACTTATTCTTTATGTAGATATTCTTGCTAACCCATGAGTTGACATGATGCTCTTTATGCATAAGCACATTTTGTAATAGTTTTATTGTGAGAAAGCACAATGTGCCTTAACTACAACATTTCCTAGTCTAAATCTAATTCATGTGACTTAAGAGGAGAGTGAGATCAAGAATAGTGACCAAATAAATAGTGAAATGATTGCATCACATAGAAATCGATTAGTAGTATCTTAGTAAATGTTCATGAGTGATTATGTTTATAATTATTTATAATTATTGAGATATCCCTAGTGGAATTGTATGCACGACTAAATGAAATTTATATATATTTGAGAATAAGATTTGCTAACTAGAGAACTAGTATTATAGAATGATGAGCCAAGATTCTAACTGGTGGTCAGACACATAGGGTATACTTAAAAAGTGGAGGTTTTATATGGAACTTAGTAAGATAAAATCATTAACATGTGTGTCTTTGCATTATGTTATACCCACAACAATCTCCCATTTATTTTGATAGAAATAAAAGGGCCCCCATTTAAATTTTGAAATTACTTACTATTTTTAATTTAGTTTTAAGCCTTGACCTAAGGTTTTACGATTGTACAGTTAACTTATTTGTTATGATGATTGTTACTGGTTTTATCGTGTTTCTTTGTTTTGGTGTGTGATTAGAATAATTTTTAGTATGGTTTTCTTATTGACTTCATTTCTTGATTATATCCATGATGTGATTTGGTCATCAATCCAAATTCCATTATAACACACACTAGATCACCTTATGCAAATTAAACGTTATAATTTTTTGCTTCACTGAGTTATATCATTTTCTATTTTTTAGGTCACCATTTTCTTCTACTTGTCGAGAGCTTTCCAGTGATATAATGTTTTTCTCATTTTTAATTCAGGGCTACAAAATATGGTCCTTGAATTTTTTTGTATTATTGTCATATTCTAATGAACTGGAAGATGATCTATCTCCTGAATCCAATGTGCCACCTATGCCACCTAACCTCTTTGTTAGAAATATTCATGTGAAAACCCTTTCCATGTCTGACTTGGTGCTTTCATGGTGGTGCAAACCCCCAACCCGCAGGTCGAGATTCGCTCACAGGATCGTTCAAATCTCCTTGAGTTGAAGTGGCTCTTTCAGATCCCTATCAGAACCTTCAACGAATCAATCCATAGGTCCTTATGAGTGTGCCCACGTAATTAAACACCAGGCGTCACCCAAGTCTCCTTGACCACAACAAAGTCACGCCCTTCCTAATTCGAGCTTTCGGGTTTCGTAATATCGCGTTTTCCGTTGTCGAGTTTCCAGCTCCTGAACCTGCCGAAACCTGAAATGCCGATTCTCCGAAATGTAGTCAGCAAAGGATGGCTTCTCACAGAACTCTCCACCTATTTGGAGTTTCAGACTTTGTGACTTCATGAATCCTGATGCAAGGCTTCCGGCTCTCCAACCTACGAAACCCCGAAACAGTCAACAAAGCTTGACTCCACCTGGCGACAAGTGTGCCACCTGTCTTCTCCGCTATCCTCTGTCTCTGACACAGATCCTTTCCACCTATCACTCTTCCTAGTTTTAGGGACTTTCTCTCCCAAAGTGTTGCCTTCTCCGTTTCCTGACACCCGAAGTGTTGAAATCCCAAAACTCCCCTCCAATTCCTGTCACAACTCGCAACTTCGGGACTTTCGTTCCACTGCGCTCCGATCCTTGTCGTCAGTATCCCAAAAATGCCGAAATGATATGACGACCTGTGTAAAGAATGATCCATGGTCCACGTTGATTCTTACCTCCTGAAGGGTGGATTCATCTAATGCTTATCCATCTTTCAGCTTCACTGGAATCCCATGGTCCTCGCGACTTCGCGAATTCTCCACAGAGAATTTCGACCGCTCGTTGCTCCTGGACAACTTCTGTGAAATAAACCAAGGTTCTTCCACTGGATATTAACTTCTGCTGGATGAATTCAACCCTCTTATTCCTTTGAACACATCAACGACGTTAACCCTCCTGAGTTTTCCCTGGCCACTTCGAACCTTGAAAGAAATCTTGCACGCACTCCTTGCGGCAACCTACCAAATACTTCTGGGTATTTGGCCTTTCGACTCTGTGCACTCCCTCCAACAACAATGCTTCAACTCTCCCCTTAGTTGACAAGTTCTGAGCTTTCAACCAGCCTGCGCACACCTTGCACGACTTATGTGCTTCACTTGCACTACTTCTGGAATGAGAACAATGATATCCCTCCTGAGATTTCAGAGATAAACTCTGAACCTTTGTCAACGCACTCCTTGCGGATGTTTCACTGCACTCCTTGTAGGAACTCTCACTTAGGAAGAGAAACAATTGAAACTCATTCTCCTTCTCTCTCAGACTTCAAAAATTTAACATGAAATCATACATTCACACAATATTAAAGCAAATGCATAACATAGAGAATAAAACAACTATCAACATACCATTCAACATGTAAACACATAAAACATCATAACACCATGAGTCTGATTCAAAACTTCTTATATTAATCCAAGCTCCTGTACATGGGCTTTTCTATAGCTCTCTCTCTACAACTCTCTTCTTCTGTGCTATGCTAATAATACAATACTACAATGATACAATGGTGAGGGTGTCTATATCTGTTTTCCCTCCTACTCTCTAAACTGTCTAATCTATTAATTCAAACCTACCTACTTTCATTAATTGGGCTTAAATTCCTTTTACATTGATAGATGAGAGAAAATCGCTCACGATCTGTTTTCAACGGCTAGACATAAATGAAAATACGCTTTTAGCTATTACATTTATATCCGCTCCCTTAAACTTTCAAAACATTTCAAAACGTGAAAAATGTGTGTTGCGCTTTCCAGCTGTCTTTCGCCTCCATGCTCGCTTGACTGTTTACGATGCTCCTGCATCACATGGCATACATCTGACGTATCAATCCTACATGGCCTCATACATGTTAGTTGACGTGTCCTATCCTAGGTGTCATGTGATGTGTCTCTCTTCAACTCGCAAGCCTATCGAGCTTGCCCCTTTGAGTTTTCCTCATCGAAATGTCAAGTTAGTATCCTTTACGGTTTTCCAGTATCCAACAAGAAACAAAACTAGAGGGGTTACCTTTTGCTCATTTTGAAACTCATGAGGTAACTACACATGTAATATTACTGCAGCCTGCGAGCCGCAAGCCTCACGGGAAATCCTTCGTGGGATGAATATGTCAGAGTGTCAAGATATGAATTCTTCATGCAAGACTTTTTACCCATGAGCCTATCAGATTTTCCCTTCCCATGAGGATTTTACTGCGAGACTTTACCATGGGGGACTTTTTCTGCAACACTATTGGGCTCTCACCATAGTCGATAATTTCACTTTCGAATCTT
The DNA here is from genome assembly GCA_010110895.2 of Picea sitchensis. Lineage (NCBI taxonomy): Eukaryota > Viridiplantae > Streptophyta > Pinopsida > Pinales > Pinaceae > Picea > Picea sitchensis. Next base: position 103,178 of record SNQJ01S0035762.1, read on the forward strand.
ACCTTTCATATTTTTTCCTACTGTGAGGATTTCCCTGTAACACTATTGAAATCTCCCTTCCCACAACCTAACACGACACTTGTGCCATCTCACCTCTTTGTCATCTTCTAGCTCACCTCCATGTTAGATTGGGTTGCTAACATGGAATGAGATTTTTCTACTTGGATAGGTTGCATGTCAGGTCCTAAAAGGTTATTATATGCGTCGTGATCCATATCTCTAGTGGCTTCTCACACAAATTTTATTAGGAGGATTAAACTATATAAATCATTCATAGTTAAAACCACTGGTGCATGTGGGATAAATCCCTGAGCTCGTAGATCGACAATTGATGAGAAAATGATCAATGACTACTAAGCCACAATTTTCTATAAGCTATAACTCGAGCATCTGATGGCCAAATCAAGAAAACGAGACCTCAATGGAAATCTTAGAGCATGAGCAATAATCTGATGATGGTTTTTCAGAATCAATTGATATTTAATTTCTTTAATTTGAACAGATGTCAACATCTCTGCATTTTTTTTTTATCGAATCCACGTATTTTCATCACATATATTTATTTTTATTGATGATTTGGCAGGAATGTATAGGATAGGTAGCGCTAGATGTCCGAGGAAGAATACAAATAGTGGATATGGACGAGATTAAAGGATCTCTGATACAAAATAAACATCAAATTTCATGTAGACTTGAAGGTCATAATCAATTAAAGGGAATGCAAAGAAAATTGAAGTATCTCTAACATAATTGTAATTAATCCCCTTCTTTGAAGGGATTGATTAGAAGAAGAATATTGAATCAAAATTTTGAGCAAATGAGGTTATAAAAGGAAAACATGTCTATAGATAGAGGGGGGTTGGATTTTCTTGCAAAGAGTCTTGAACTTCTGAGATTCTACTTGTATATTTGTATCAGTCTGAGAGGGAAGAAGAGGTTGAAATCCTTGTGATTTTTCTTGCATATTTTTATGAAGAGAAAGAGAGGGGTTTTGTCTGGTGTGAAGAGTTCTTATTATCAAGAATTTTGGAAGAGGTTGAAGCTTTGCATTAAAACTGTATATTTTTATCAGATTTGATAATAAAGTTAAGGCTTGGATCTTTTTGGATAAATATGCCCAAGTGAATGTAATGTTGTGTTTTTCTACATCACTGTGAACTATACAAATTTATCATTCATGTTTTCATGTGAAACTATTTTCACAATTCATTCAAATTCTTCAATTTGATCATATATTAGATATGAGAGTACATTTGTTGTAATTTTCCAAATAACTATTTATTCGGAAAATAATTATATATGTATGTGTGCTTAATATATTTTTGAATCATGTGAACTAATTTCTTATATTCAATAGTTAATCATTTTGTCTTGTGTCTGATCTTATTACATTCGCTCCTCGCTATCTAGGATATATTAGTTAGATAAAGTATTTATTATAAATAACATATATACTATAGATAGTTAGATTTTAGGCATTTTAGATTGATTATTTCAAATCAGATCAATATTTAAATTGTATCCAACCCTTTTTGGTGGCAACTGGGCCCACATATCAGAGGATATCTCCATCCCAAACGAGAGTGAGTCTAATTGGGACTTGTCATCAGGTGATTTTCTATCATTGTTTGTGGTAGGAATTTTTTCGACCATCAACACACTAACCACGCTACGAGTGATAAAAAAATGGAGTTGGAGTATGGTAAGGCATCTTCTAATCAAGGGAAACTACAATTAATGTGCAATTAATATGAATCTTGACCTTGCATAAAGGAGGCATGTTGAAACAATTACAATACAAGCTATAGCATGACTATGTATTAGACATACTTTCACATTTCCTAGGTTAAAACTAATGAAATTGTTTATGTGTGAGTGTGCTTAACTGTACAAAATGTTTGAGTAGTTGGAGTATTAGAGTAGGGATTGTGAATATAGTGTCCAATCGTATGCATCATAATGATAATATTATTTAAATTTTGACAAGACATTATATCAATTAAAGGTGCACATTTCACCTTGTTAGGATAAACTATGAAATGGTTGATCATGATTTTGATTACCTTTTGGCAATCCTAGGCACAGATGGAATTGTGCTACCATGTATCCCCACCTAGAGTATTGATCTAAGAAAGAGGGAAATCTATTTTTTGTTGTTAAGCCCTAATATTGCCTCATTACCCCTTAATTGGGGCATATTAGATTAGTAATGTTATTTTATTTATGTCGGCTTTAGGCCATTAGTTGTAATTATACCTCCTAGTCTCCTATATATACCAAGAAGACATTTTCATTTTGAATCATCTTGTACTTGAA
>SNQJ01S0035762.1:106821-129776 GCA_010110895.2 Picea sitchensis
TCTTGTACTTGAACATTTAAGTGGGGTAAAAGGAGGTTGCCCCCTCGAAGAGGCTTATTATCTAAAATTATCTCTTTTTCAAGGCGTTGAGTACTTTTTCTGAGGTTTTTCTATGCTATATTGATATTTGGTTCTTAACATTTGTAATGATAATGCATGTAATGTATCATAATGCATGTGATTTCGGTCAAAATTGGGCTCATTGAAGCTATCAATAGGAGAAAAAGCTATGTTGATGTCTGCATAACCAAAAGAGATGTTAACGTAGGGGACAAATTCTTCCTATGAGTTATAATATATTGAAGTGCAATCAAATTTGGCAAGGGTGTCACACTATTTTATGGTTTGATTAGACCATTGAAAAACCTTGAGAAGATAAAAAAAAACATATATCGACTTGCATTCCCATCAGGCCTACATAATGTGTATAATTTAATGACCAATTTAGTTTCATATTGGTATGTATCAGACACACCCCATGAAACAAAAAGAGTGATTTTCATGTTACCAACATGAGGTCATTATGATCCAAGCAAGTAAAAATGTTATATAGATGGCCTCAACATGTTTTGATCAAGTGAAGGTCTAGTGGAACTAGTATATCCCAAGATATGATATCAAGGAAGACACAAATAAATTTCATCATGATTGTTCCTTATCATGTTGTGAATGACCATAACTTCAAGACAAAGTTTCTCAAGGGTTGGTATATGTAATGTCCCACATTTTGGCCCGGATCATTATTTTTACTTATTTATTTATTTCCTTTTTTAAGTATTTGTTTAGACTAGCCAAACTGAGAAAGACATTCAACATGTGGACATCTATACCTATTTATGTGTTAGCACTATATTAATTTACCATTATATGTTTACGAGGATGATAGTTATGTTATTCCATTTGAACATGTAATTAAAATGTTATATTTCCATACATGGTTACCGGTCCTAGAGTTGATGCTATGTATGCATATGGATACAATGCATGATGTAAATGAATATTTGATGCTTGATTGAATTTTCATACATAAGATGGGTTTTCACAAGAAATTATTATATATCTATGTGGTTGTGATCCATTAGTAAGCTAACCTACAAGTTTATGGCCTATGCAATATTTGAATGGTTGTAGTGCCAATGTAACCTAGATCTCATGGACATCTGGAAGATAGCCACATGTTATTAATTTTACTTATGATTTAATTTATATTCATGGGTAAGTGTTGTAATCTAGGGAAAAGTAGGGTATTGTTACCAGTAGTTCATCACATAAGAAATTATAGAATCACATACACATACATATAGACAAAGACATACACAAAGTAGTGGAAGCCCACATAACAACACTTTATTATACATAGATGCATCAATACAACACAACATAGACACTTTCTTTGGTACATGATTGTCTATTTATACTTACACATTCAGTTACTAGGAAGTTGTAACTACTTAACTTCTTGGGTTGGTCGGCTAACGGGGACTTCGACCGACTTATACTTTCGACTCTAAAATTCGATCGACTAATTCTTATTCAATACTCGGGTCTATTCGACATAGTCGACTATCCCTTATAACATCTCCCCCCACCTCAATTCCTTACTCGTCTCGAGCAAGAGGGGTTCATGACAACTTTTCTTTTACAATAATTGTTTTACAAAATGTGTGTGAGAGAGAGGGAAATTTTTCTAGTGCTTGAAGAAGTTATGTAGCTATATATGACTATCCCGTTGGAATTGTTTGGGGGCGCTGATTGACTTGAATACTTCTTATGTTATGTTCTTTGTGTTAGCTTCAAATGTTGTCTGAAGTATGCTATGTGTCACTTGTTGTAGGTGTTGAATAAATTCATGCCATGCATTGATTGATTGTTGTGCTTCCAGAATTAGTGTCTTCATTTGTCATAGGCTATTCAAGTTTTTTTATATCTTTGTCCCCTACACTATGGTCGAGTCTAGGTCGACTTGTTGTTCTGCTTGTTGAATCTTGTTTCTAACTTGGTCGAATCGGTGGATTTCATTATCAGTCTCTGCCTGTTCTTTATGTCCTTCCCTTTTCCATTATTTCTCTTGTTGTGCCAGTTGTGTTTCCAATACTTTCTCCTTCGCCAATTAGTTTGTTAGGGCATCCTTTATCTTTATGTCAATTGTGGTGTTTTTGATTCTTTCTACACTTTCAACCGCGTATTTTTGTTCCATGAGCTTGCTATATGTAGTTGTAAAGTATGACGTCCAATTAATCACCATTGAATTAAGAGTTGTTTCATGCTTGATGTTGTCTTCCAATTTCTACCTGAATTCTTTAAACTTAGTGTATTCTTCGGTCAAGATGGTATTTGTCTACTTATATAGTTTTTTATTCACATTTATTGCTAGGTGGTGTTGTTGCTCTATTCTCTCCTTTTCCTATCAGAGGAGGTTGACTTGTTGTTGTCTTTTTGTGTTAGCTCTTACTAGCCTTTTGACCAAGTCTTTAAAACCTACCATGGGGATCTTAGTCTCTGGAAGTTTCTCCATCCCTAAATGCTTCATGACTTCCTCTTTGCATTCTTGTAGTATTTTCCTTTGATCCTCCTTTATTTTCAACATCCGACTTCCTTCCTTGATAAATTTTTCCCACCTCTTTGTTGATTATTTTGAGTTGGCTTGATGTAAGTCAAATAGGTGTTGGTAGGATATTGTTTCGGGTCGAGTGTAGTTTCAATATCGGATCCAGACGAGCTTGATGGTCAGGTCATTTTGATGATGATTTTCGACGCTTTATTTTTCTTACTATTTTCTGATGTTTTTGTCGGCCCCCCCTCTTTATCTTGGCCCCATGTTGTCTGTTGTGAAGATGACTGAGTTTGACTAACATTGTTCCCTTTTGTTGATTCCTCATGCCGTGTCTTTTGTGTTTTTTTTTGTAAGAAGGGTTGTTAATCCTGCTTCAGTCCTTGTTTTGTATCCTTAGTCGGGGATTCTCTGGAAGGGATTTCTCTGTATGTTCTTGCCTTTTTTGTTATTCATCCAAGTTATCGTGTTTCTCCACTTGTTATTATTCTGTGGATATGCCTAACATTGTCTCTACTGTATTTGATTCATGAGTATCAACATCCTGGGTGTTAACTTCCTGGGGCTCAACCTGCTGCTGTAGATTTTCAAATAGATGAACCGACTGTGTTGTTTCTTCTGCGATCGAATCATGCTTCTCTATATTGTCAATTTTGATCTCTTCATCGATCGATGTAGATAGTGGATCTAACTCTATTTCTTCTGAATAATATTCTACAATAAGTTGTCTTTTCTTCCTTTTTTGTGGTCGTTCCTGAATTACCAGTACTAGCTCGACTGGTGGAGATTATCTTGTTAAGTCAATTGTTGAGCTAGTCATTCTTTTCTTGATTAGTGTTGACTTTTGTATGAGTTCTAATACTGTGCGCACCTTTGTGGTCCGTGTCAGGGTGACAATGGTATCTTGGCTATCAAGGATATTTTTCTTCTTATTCACCCTTGTTTCAATTTATTGGATCATAGCTTTGATTTTCTTAACTTGTTCTTTTTTCTTTTTTCTTTTTTCTATAGCCTCCTTCATTGTTGGGCCGACTGATGAACCCAAAATTTTCTTCATGGTAGTTGCCTCCTATCGGGTCTGCCTCTCTGATTGCTTTATTTTTCAACAATTTTACTTGTTATACTAACCAAATTTCCTTAGATTACTGGGTTGTCAAAATCAATTCCTTCCTCAGAATGGAAAGTTTCCCTCCAGATTTGTTCTGTGTTGAATGGAAGTTCTTCGAATTCAATCTCCTTTTTCCCTTTGTCTCTTTTTTATGCTATCTTTATTTTTGTGAGGGAAGTCCTTTGAAGAGTCGTTGTTGGTGTTTCTAGGTCTTCCACAAAAGGGATAATGTATAGCTTTGCTTCTCTTTCCAATTCCTTCTCTACGTCGATAAGAGGAAGTACCATCGACAGACTCAACTGAATAATTTCAGGGGGTATTTCCAGGTCCTCTCCTATCTATCTTTCTAACTCCTCGAAAATTTCCTCCATAGTAGGTTGGTAGTGTAATTCCTTGGTTTCTGGGGATGAATCCACTCCACACCAATGTTTTGTGAAGTTGAGTTCCAATTGGATATGGAAAGGCATTGGCAAGGCCCGACACACTGCTTATTCAAATCACCATTTATGTGAGGCATTCTTTAAGTTTCCAATCCATAGGCAAAACATTTCATGTGAAGGTATCGATCTAGAGGCACCAACATATTTTGCTGCAAAGGTTCTATATTTTTCCATTAATGGTACTTTTATGATTGTAAAGATTGGGTCACCGACTGAGCTATATTGTTCCATTGCGATCCAAATTAGTAAAGAGGGGAATTTAATCACCTTACTCGATTCCTATCATTCCTTGCAGTTTGTATGAATAATGTGGGCCAAGTACTCTGCCCAGTTGAAATTTTTATACTTTTGAAATACTTGATCAATCAATTCGATCATAGTCATTTTTACATCGGATGTCTGACCTGCTGGTGTGAAATGCAGTCCATCTGGCATGGAGGTCTAAGATTTTATTGATGAGGAGGCCCTTTGAGTTCTTGGTTGTTGTTGTCTTGATCAGAAACTGCATCCACTCATTTGCATTAGTGGTTTTTGGTACACTAACCCCGGTCTTTGAAATTCCTGTGATGTTGTATATAAGCCCCCCTGTGATTGCTATTGGTTCGTCCAACCAGACATATCCTTCATGGTACCAACTGATTATGAATTTAGTTGCTTCTTCCTTCCAGTGACTGAAGTCGATGACTTTTGGTGCTCCTAAGAGATGTTTGATTCCTGAATTTGCTGGGAATTATGTTTCAGTCTTCCAATGACCATCCTCCATCCCCCATTCTGTGAAGTTTTACCATTTTTTACTCCAGTCCATCTCCTCTAGCTGGGATTGTTGGATGCTCTACATTTGTATTTGTAGCGATGTTGCAGTCACTCTTAGGATATTCTCTCTTGATCTTGGTTCTTCCACTATATATGAGACCTAACCTCTCATTCTCAGCATATCTGGATCAAATTTGACCATACTCAACAATTCTGGGGAAATTGCGAGTTCCTTCGTGTGCTCAGCCGACTCTATGCTCTGTTGCGGTGGGGAGAATAAAAATGACGTGAAATCGTAGGCATCCTCTATATTTATAGCCGGAAGTGATGAATACAAATTAAATGCAACAAGTTGTTCCATAGAATCAAGCTCCTCATTCATAATTGTTGATGGGTTGGTCGACTCATATGAGGGGACGTCTAGGGTAGTTCCTAGTTGGCATGCATGTGAGTCTTGTCGAGCATTAATTGTAGCAGTTTCCAATTGATTTTCGTACGTGTCAAGTTGATCCATAGTTATATCAGTGTCTGCACAATGGTATTCTACGTCACGTCGATCATTAATGTTTCTATTGTGATTTTTGGTCCTTTCTTATTGTGGTTTAAGTGCATTGTCCTTTTTGGAGTTGAAATTTTCGTGGTCATTTTTTCCTCGTGCCTGGTCGATGAAGTCTCCTCTTTATATATTTGGTCAATACATGAATAGACCGACTGTTTATTTTGTATTATTAGGTTTCCTATTGTCATTTCTTCTTGGTCGATGGTATTGAAAATTACTCCACTCATCTATTTGATTGTAATTCCCCTTATTTGTATGATGGTTTCACTAACTTGATTGGGATCTTCCTCGATTAATTGGCTGCCGCTTCATGATTATTTGTCGCAAGTCTGGAGATGGGGTCATGTGTTGATGTTGTCTTCATCTAATTTTTGCTTCAATGATTCTTTCTCTCTCCATTCTTATTTTTCCATACTTTTCTACAATGCTTTGAAACTTCTTTAATACTTGATTTTTCCTATAGAAAATTTTTGTACCTGAATTTTATACCTGACTTCTTTATAACTGAATTTAGTTTATTAATTTAAGAATAATTTGTTTTCTTAGTAATGCTATTAATCTAGAGTTTTTTTATTCGACCACACTGTTACACACAAATTTCCAGTTCTGGTCTGTTCCTGTTGGCATTGGTTTCTGCGGAATTTTCCAACATGGTTCATCATTCTTATGTATTGTACTTCTTTAAACATGCTCCATTAATTAATTTTTTAAATGGATGCCCCAACATGGTTCATCATTCTTATGTATTGTACTTCTTCAAACATGCTCCATTAATTAATTTTTTAAATGGATGCCCCAACAAAGTTCATAATTGAACCTCTTTTTTCGATCGAATATCTTCTATAATATATGGGCCAAGCCATGTTGTTTCTAATTTCCTGGGTTTCCCTTTTATTTGACTGTCATATAATAGAACCAAGTCACCATTTTTCATCTCCTTATTATTTAAATGTCGATCATGCCACTCTTTCTGTTGTTTATTTTGTACTTCTTGGTGGTGCGTTGTTATTAATCTTCCTTCTTATAGCTTATTCAATTGGCAAAGTCGATCATTCAAGTTTCTTCCTTGGCGAATTTGGAAACAATTGCTACTCTATCTGAGTTGGCCCAGTAGTGAAGTGGGATCACCACTTCTTTTCCATAGACTAATTTAAAGGGGGTCTTTCCATTCGATCTCTTGTATGCATATCTATATGCCCATAGAACTACAAGAATATCATCATCCCAATCATTCTTCTCAATGCTAAAGATTTTAGTGAGTCCTTTATGTAGCATTTTATTAAATGATTCAACAACACCATTTACTTGGGGATGGTATGCAATTGTTATTCTGTGATCAATAAGAAATTTCTTTAGAAGGAATTGGATCGTTTTGTTTACAAAATGTGTCCCTTGGTCACTTATTACTATTAATGGACATCCAAATCTTGTTATTATGTTCTCATAGATAAATTTCGCTCTGACTTATTTAGTACATGTTTCGACTGGTTCTGATTTCGCCCACTTGGTCACATATTCAACTGCAGTATTAATATATTTTGTTCATGTTCTTCTTTCTCTTTAGGGAAATGGACCGAAAAATTTGATGGCCCATATTTCAAATGGTATATTAGAGTTCATTGATTGTAATGGAATTTAATTTTTCAACAAAGTTCGACCCATTCTTTGACATCTATCACATTTTTTAACATGTTCCTGACAATATTTGTGTAGCATCGACCACCATAGACCCTCCTGGAGTATCTTTAGAGCCATCATGTTGGACTGGAAGTGGCCCCCGGCTGGTCCTGCATGTTCTTTGTTGATGAGGTATTCTCATTCATGTTCTAAAGCACATATCCTCAAGACTTCATCGGGTCCCATTTTATATAGATATATGTTTATTATGGTGAATGGTGTTTCCCTTAGAGCTAGCACTTTCTTTTTATTTGTTGGGAGGTCTTCGGGTGCCTTCCCCTCTTCCAATAAATTTGTTATTTCTTTCAGATATTTTGGGGCTGCCTCAACATGAAATAGATGTGCGTCTAGAAGGTTGTATTCTATGTCATTCAGGTCCTCCCTTGTGTCAAGTCGAGACAGATGGCCAGACCTTACATTCTTTTTGCCTAGCTGGACAATTATATCGAATTCAAATTCTTGGAATAACAATAACCAATGGTAGATATTTCTTTGATGTACATGTTTATTGAATAGATACTTTAGTTCCTGATGAACTGTAAAAAATGTGAATGGGTTCGCAAGTAAATAATGTTATAATTTCTGAAATGAAAATATCATCGACATGGCTTCCCTTTCTATAGTCAAGTAATTACTTTATGCTTTATTTAGATTCCAACTGATGTAAGCATTAAGGTGGTTGATTGTTTCATCTTATGGTTGTTGGAGAACCGACCCTACAATGAAATTTGAAGCATCGACATGTACGTGAAATATTCTCGACCAGTCAGGGAATTTTAATATAGAAGCTTCGACCTATTTTTTCTTTAAAAATTTGAAGGACTCTTGGCAATCTTGGCTCCATCTGAACTCAATTTCTTTCCAAAGCAGCTCATCCATTGGAAAAGTAATATATTAATAGTGGTGTATCAATTTTTTGTAATACCCAATATGCCCAAGGAACATTTTAATATGTTTCTGATTTATCGATGGTTTCAAGTGGAGGATGATTTTGATTTTCTCCATGTCAAATTTTACACCATATTTGCATACCATGTGTCCTAGGAGAATGCCAATTGGGGTGGCAAAGATGCATTTCCTAATATTGAGAGACAATTGGATTTTCATGCATCATTCAAGCATTAATCTGAGCCATTGTATATGGTTTTTAAATAGGTTGTATATAGTCTAGTCATCGAAATAGATAGCCATTTCCTTGTAGATGTATTCTTTAAATGTTTTTACCACTATTCTTGAGAATATTTCTGGGACATTCTTTATCCCAAATGGCATTACCTTATAGGTGAAGGAGCCAAATTCAAATACAAATGTCATCCTTGGTTGGTCTTCTTTAGCTATAGGTACTTGATTATATCCTAAAAACCCGTATGTGAGTGAATAACATTCATGACCTGCGACTTCATTGATTATTTCATCGGCGAATGGGGTGGGTAACAAATCCATTAGAGTCAATTTGTTGAGTCCTTGGAAGTTGACACAAATTATTAACTTCTTGGGGTCGTTCTTCTTTGGCTAGAGCACCATAGGACTTGCCCATTCTGCTTTGTCAATTGGATATATGATGCCTGCTGCTAAAATTCCTTCAATTTATTTTTGGACGATTGGCTTATATTTGTGTGCTAATTTATAGGGTCATTTATTAATCGGCTTTTCCCCAGGGATGGGTTTTATTTTCATTTCTCCCATTTCTCCTACAATTCCTTTTAAATATTTATAGTCTCGGGAAAAGACATCTTGGTATTTCCTCCAATAAGTCGACTATGTCGGTTGTCTTCTTTTTCGACCAGTAGTTTCCTACTCCTGTCATTTTGGGTCGTTCGTCGTTTGATATATTGAACTCTTTTGTATTTATTTCAACATTCATTCATTTTGGTGGTTTTTCTTCGTCGAGGTGTCATTCCCCTTCTTTGACTTTGGTGAATCTTTCGGGGGGATTTAGGTTGTTCAGGATGATCCTTTTCTTCCTTGGTTATTTTTAATATTGATTTTACATAGTTTTGCATAATTGGGTGATCACTTTTCCATCGAAATCTTTGGCCATGAAAACTTGTGTTTTCCATGTCGATTCTTCGTGATGTTGTATTTTTATTATTCTATGTTGAAATAAGGTGGCATGTCGATCTCAATCCTATATCGATAGTCATTTTCCCTTTTTCTTTTTGCATGGATGGCATTATTTTTTCTATGAAGCTTTTAATTTGTTGTGTTGTTTCTCTTAAATGCTCCTCCTCCAGGGTGAATTTGAATTCCGGGACACAATTTTCCTTGATGTCAGACCAATTGAGTGTACGGCCACATGATTCTTCGATTTTGTACCATTTGTTTGGTATTTCATCTAGCGTATTTGGAAATATGTGCGGCCATACCCTTTTATCTCTATATCCTATTCTGCACCATTCATTCTCATAATGGTTGATATGTTTGATAGTGTCATACCCAATTTTGAAGAGGGGAATGTCAGCTGCTTTAGCTAGTTTGTTCTCTCCAAAAAGTTCTATAAAGTAAGTCGATATAGTTGTCCAAGTTTGTAGTCTTGGAGAATGTGTTTCCCACCATATTGCAACTTGGCTTGTGAATATTTCCACTAGGCTTTGAGTTCTACCTTGTTCTCCAACATATTTAGAAACTTCTTCGACGTGTGTCGAAGGTACGTCCCGTTCATTATAGCACAGTGGCCTTTTCGTTGTATTGTCAGCTAGGATTAGCATGGGAGTTTGTTGTAGCATTTTAACATATACTATGGGTATTGTTTGGATTGAAAAACATGTTCTTGGACATTTAATTGGGTTGGCTTCAATGGTCCAACAATATTTTGAGTGTGCTTCATAATTTTCTATCTGCCAATTGTATAGAGTCGAGTCAGAATTGTGTCCGACCGATAGGGGATATTCTACTAAAATTTATCCTTGTGCATTTGGTTCAACATAATATCTTTGTTCATTGATTAGCTGGTACAAACATTGCACTTCTTGATCTTCGTCCCATGATTCACTCCAAAGTTTCCCTTCATTAGGGTCCAGGGGGATTATTATTTTTCTTCCGCTCCCTTTTGACTTGATTATGTCCTTTTCATGGGAGATATTGGATTTCATTTGTCGTCCCCATGGCCAATCGACAAGTGTTTCATATGTTGGCACTCCTTCAACTAATTTGATTACCTCGAGGTCAACTGGTGTTGGTATACCCATAATTTAAGTTTCGACATTTCAGAGTATACCTATAGGCTCTATTAATTTTTGGTTCGCAAGATTTAGGTAATTCAGTGTTGGTGCTAGTGAAGGTCGACCCAACCATATCCATGTATCCCTAGGTAGGATATGTACTTGTGATCCAAAGTCTATGAATACCTAGTTAATAAATACCCCATGGATTTCCAAGTCGACCCATGGATCATAATATTTATGCTTATAGGAAAGTTGTTTGACATATTTAGATGGTATTTGTCCTTCTTTATATTCTCTTAGTATATCAAGCAGATCCAACAATCGACTGACTGAATTCTTTTCCTTTAAAAGTTGTAAAAATTCTTGTACAATGTCTTCATTTTGTCTTCCTCTGTTTGGCTAGTCTTGACTAGAATTTTTGAAGAATTTAAGTGCTTCCCTCATAATCTGTTCTTCTTTGTATGGATTTGGAAATAGACTGGACTTCCCTGTTTATCGATCTTGTGAGTGGATATTGTTAATATCCCATCCCACACCTGATCTAGTAATGACATGTAAGTTCTTTGAATTTAACACTTCTTGTTTCGAGACTACATGTAGGAGGTTCACATTCTTTTTGGTCATGATATTATCAAGTACTGTAGAATAGTATTCAAGTGAATGATCATCAACGCCACATATGTTACAAAATTTTAAGTCGACCTGATCTTTTATTTGGAAATAAGGGATAATGTGGTCATCTTTCCAACAATTATAACAGTAAGGTCGACCTCAACCTTGACCTTGGAACCCGGCTCAACCACGACCACCTCAACCTCGACCTTGACCATAATAGTCATTTCTTCTCTCGTAGTTGTTATTCTGATCAATTGCTTTTGTATGGTAGAATGTGTGCACGTTTGTTCTATTATGTGCATTTAGTCGACACATGGATGTTCTATGGCTATGCGCTTCGCAAATATGACACCATTTGGTATTTTTCAAGTTGCATGGACAATCTTGCATAGTATGGTTGGTCATAGTTTCACATATGTTACAGTATGTCTCAGCTTGCACTCGTTGTGCATTTGTTTTTCCTACTACTTGATCATTGAGGATACAAGTATATTTGGTGTGACCTTCTTCATAGCATGTGGTGCACCACAACTCACTTCTTCTTAAGGTTATATTTTTTATGGTATGTTGTAGATGTTCTATTTTTCTTCTAGCCTTTCTGTCGATGAGGAAGTTGATGGTTCATCATCATCTGATTCAACACATTGTGATTTTTCTAATGTGTCTTCACATGAGGTTATCTCGTAGAGTTGTAATGGAGTTCAGATCCGTTGTAGTAATTTGGATACATACCATTGTACGAGAATATTTTGATTGATTTTCAATGAGATTTGGCTAAGGAGATCTTTGAATCTTTTGTCGTATTCGTGGACTGACTCACCTAGTCTTTGATTTATTTCTATAATTTTTTGTGCATCCAAGTGTGTAACATCTTGGACTTTGAAAAATGATAAAAATTTGTTCTTTATTTCTAATTTTGATCGATTTTTATTTTCAATGAAATTCATAAACCATGTTTTGAGCACAGTGTCGAAGAGAAACACCAAATTGTGCCATCTGCTTATCTCCATCTGTGATGTCTGTTGCATCCCAATTTTTTTTTCATATGAACCAATGTCTTCTTGGATTCTAGTCTCCATCATAAATGGGAATATTATTAAGTCCCATTGTTGTTTTATTTTTAGGAACAATAGCTTTTTGTGATGTCTAAGTCACCACAAGTTTTGAATGGGATGTCGAATTATCAGTCGGTTGTTGTTGTGACGACTTGTTTGTCGGTCGTTCTTCTGTCAGATGATATTCAAGGAGTAATTTCTCCTTGTTTTCTCTATGAGTTACTTCTTCAGTCTCAGAACTTTGGTCTTTATATTCGATGATAGGTCGTTCTAACGGACGTGTCGATTCACAACTATAACCTACTAGATTATTTTGTTCCCTTGATATGAGATTTTGCAGGGGGGGCAATCGGTGAGATCCTTGATGTGAATGAGAATTTTATCAACTTTGTTTTTTTATGGCTCGACAATGAGCATGTTGTGTAAGTTCCCATGCTCATCGGTTCTATACCATAACCTTGTGGATTGTTCATCGATCTAAATTCTATGATGGAGGAATTCTCTAATTCAAGGGCTAGTTGCTTGAACAGGAGGAGTACATATCGTCGGTCCTGGATCTTTGTAATCCATGATTTTGGGTTGGTCTTCAGGTTGATGGGTTCCCATGCTAGCCTCTATCAATTGTGCTTCATTACTTCTGTCAGGGATCGTCGTGGCTATTGTTATTTCCACATCTGGTTTGTTTCTTTCAAACTCAGATTGCTCATGTGCTCTATCAGGTTGATATTCTCCAACCATTTTTATATTCGACTTCCAACTGTTCCATAGGTTACAAATCTTGTCTCTTTTATTTTTCCTCTTGCCCCATTCCAATATTTGGATATCAGTTGATTTCTTATGCATTTTCTTTCCTCTCGAAGACATTTATGCTTAAGTAACACAAATTTTGGTATATTTTCCTTTTCTTATGACATCTCACAGGTTCAACCAAGTTACCAACCCCCCATCGCCAGCTTGAATTACTCTAAGTAAGTGAAGATGGCCATGTTTATTGTATCAAAAAATAGTCTCAGGCTTGTTTTGTATCTTTGCACCTTGCTTCTAGGAATTCTACCCACTTTTCATCTCTCTCTTCCCAATTACTATTTTGTGGTGGTATACCTAGTCGAGGTCGGTACTCAACAATGTCATCGATTCCTTTGTCATGGAAGAATTTATGAAGCAGTTTGGGGATGGTGCACAAGAATCCTTCATGTAGCTCCATGTAGAATTTATATTTTTTTGTATCGAGGGAAGTTCGATCCTCGATAGCTTGTTCTGTTATATAATCTTCAAAATTATTTCAACCCACTTGTGCAGATTTGTTTGACCTATGTTTGTAAGCTTAAGGGTTAATTTTTCGTAGGGAGTCGATTTACAAATTATCGGACTTGGTGATGTACTCGAATAAGGATTCAGTGATAGCTTCTAGAAATCTTTCATGAGACTCCGAGAAAAAATGTGATCGTGCTTATGCTAGCGATAGGTTATTTCTTCTTGTGTAGTTCTTGATATAATTCTCAATTTTTCACTCCCACCATTCGCGTATGTCTTGTAAACTTATCATCTATGTGATATTCTATATGCCCAGGTTCAAAACTACCGACAATAGAACCAATGTTGTAATCTAGGGAAAAGTAGGGGATTGTTACCAGTAGTTCATCACATAAGCAAGTATAGAATCACATACTCATACATATAGACAAAGACATACACAAAGTAGTGGAATCCCAAAGAACAACACTTTATTATTATTATTATTATTGTGTGTGTGTGTGAATACAACACAACAAAGAAACTTTATTTGGTACATGATTGTCTATTTATACTTACACATTCAATTACCAGGTATTTGTAACTACTTAACTTCCTGGGTCGGTCGGCTAACGAGGACTTTGACTGAATTATACTTTCGACTTTGACAATTGACTGATTTTGACAAGAGGCGAGACCTACCCATGGTGGTTATTCAATGATGTGGTTTTAAGAGCTACAAGTGAACAATATGATTGGGGCTCGATGTTAGAGTGTTGACCCCTGATTTTATTAGGAAGGGTGTAGGTGTTACCCACCATGTATCCTCCAAAACCTAAAGCCATGGGAGGAAAGTGTTAGCGATTCTAACTTAGAATTTGGGTTGATATATTTGATGCTTTCACCTAAGGGTTATGTCTAGCGTGGTCGATACAATTGATCCTTTAGAATATTGCAGTAAAGTAGAAGATGGGAGATGGAAGATGGAAGTAGGTGTTCGTGGGTGATTATGAGTTGGATATTATCTTGATATGAATTGATTATGTCACACTTAACTTCTTTTTTTAGATTTATTACCATGCCTAAAGTGCGTGTTTGGTTAATTTCAATTAATGTGATGTGGTTATCCATGTAGCATGTTGATTGATTAATCACGTTTCTTTTGCTAAATGAAAGTTTTAAATAATATAATAGTTCTACTAAGCATGTGTGATTGTGGACATTAAAGAATTGAGCATTAAAAAGCATTCACTTCTAATTTTTATTAATACACGCACAAGGTATGAGTAGGCTAGCTACATGACCATACATTGTGTGCATATACTATTATGATTTTTTTCACAATAATAGATATATTTTCTATTAGAAAAATATGTCATTGAACCAAACAACATTGTAATACAAAAAAATAAGAGTTTGGCCACAACCTGCTAACAAAAATATATAGTATTTCACCCAAAATTCTTGATCGTTGCCTACCCATTCCATCCTTTATAGGCCTCATAGGTTTAATTACTTACAAATTGAAACAACAATAAAAATACTTAGAAAAATATGAAAAATAAATGAAATAAATTACAAAGCATGACCTTGAAAGGCATAAATTTTCAGGCTTGCATGAGTCTCCAGAGTTGCATCCTCAAAGTGCATTTCCACATCAGTTTGATCTACAAGGTTTACTTCACTTGTATTATCCACTAGTTCTAGTTTAGGAGAGCATGGGATGTCCAAATCCTTGTCATTGCCCAGTGATAAGTTGCAACGAGAGGAGACCCCAATCGATGTAGAAGTTAAAGGGGGAGGAGATGAAACCACATCTTGGGGGAGGTGAAGGTGAGCCAAGATTCTACCAACTAGAGATTGTAGAGAATCGAGTGTGATAAATCTGCATGAAGGCAATGATCTCTTTCTCCAATTATTTAATCTCAAATAGTTGGTTTGCAATATCCACTACACATTGATCCCTCACCCTATTCTCTACTTTAATTTTATTGTTGCATTCTTCTTTCTATAAATTCCATTTAATGGTGGAATTCATCACACAACATTGAGCTTCAAAAACCTCATGCTCACATCACTTAACCCCCCATTGAAATTCCTTTATCTTGCATAGGACATAACATTTATTCTTGTAATGGAAATTGGACATTTTTTCTACGAAGATAAGAAAATATAGGTTAGATTACCCCTAACCATAGCTCCTTATATTGTCACCTTTGGATTAAGAAAGACCTGCCAAATTCATATATAATACTCTTGCTTTCTTCCAATACTTCAGTGCTTTGAGGGTTGAGTATCGAGATGGAAAAAATGGAATTAATCCTAGCAAGAACAAACATAATGATAAAACCACATGCAGACTTCAATTTCCCTATCGTACCACACATGATCTCACACGTTGATGAAAGAGGAGTAGGGTGGAATGTGTGTAGTGGGAGCCTTAACTCGCCATCCCTTTGTGCCTACATGATGGGACACTTATTTTTGTATGACATAACTATCATAATGAGAAATCATTCCATGGAAAGGGAATAGTGGTCGAGGAGGCGTAGGGGAGGTGTGCATGGGAAAATTATAAATAGGGAGAAGGAGGAAGTGTTGAGGAAGTTATAAGTTCGATCTTTGCTTGAGATATTGGAAAAAATATTGATTTTGGAATTTTGGGAAGAAACCTATTGTGCATTGTCATTCTTGGAGCCTTGATTAAGGAGGGCTAGGAAACCAAAGGGTTTCATGAAGCTAGAAAGTTGGCTAGAATCTTAGTTGGCAAGGAAGATAATTTTCCACTTTGGGAAAGTGGCAAGGGATGATCTTAAGGCAATTTCTACCACCTGGACTACACTATAATTGAGGATCACAAAGAGTAAAGAGTTATTCCACTAATTATTTGCATTGTTCCTTGCTTAAAACTTCCAAAATGTATGCTAATTCAATTCTTAGTTAAATGTCAAATCACATATTGTTTATTTATGACAGTTAACCTTTGATAGTTGTAATGTGTACGTTCCTATTATGTTCTAGATCTAGTTGACTACAGGTAGCACCATAATATTAAAGAACACAATTATCAAGACCTAGATTGTTTCTAAATTAACAAGAATACATAATAGATGGACTAAATGTACTAGTAGTGGTGTTCTCTAACCTGTTAACCTTGAGAAGGGTGCTACAACTAGTCACATATACCCTACCTCTCATGAATTCCTTATGAGGTTAACAAACAAGATATTATCATACCATGTTCATCACATTCTCACTATTGCATCTTACAAATATAGGTCAATGTGTTACCATGTGTTAACCCTGCAACATGCTCATATATGCATATGGGGCCTCTTTTTAAAAAAGATAGGCCCCTATTTATGATTCTTTGGGATATTCTTTCTAGGATCAAGGACAAATGCTTAGCTTGAACCAAAATCCATCACATCAATTCCCTTTTCCATCCATATTATCAAATTCACCTTTGAAAGTTTCCATGCCTTTGATTACTTCTCTAACATTACCTAGTCAATTCATGTTGAGTGTTCCTAGTTTAGTGACAAGAGGATTTTCCTCATCATGTGAAAGAAGGATTTTGGCCATTCGAGTTTCCTTATTATCATGCTTACCACTTGATAAAAACTATATTATCATTGTCATGATACTCTAAATGTAAATGTAATCTAAGCTCCATTTACAAGACCTCAAAAACATTAATCCATTTTGCACTCAACTATTGTTTGTATTGAAGCAATAGGGTAGATTTATATTGGCTACCATCACCCTTACTAGCATGGTGAATGTGGTGATGAGATATTTGAAATTAATATTATGAAGGAATGAGATAATAAACCTCTCACCTTATTACCATGCTCAAATGGGACCCGTCACACTCAAAAGTGAAAGGATGGTTAAAGATTGCATTCAATGAACTAGAGGCCTTGCACCTCACCTTATGGTTAGCGTCATACCATTCTCTAAGAGGGAGGAAATCATTCACTCAAGCTCATGTGAGGTGAATGTCATTAGAATTCATCCTATCTAGGGTGACTGTGGCCTTGGATTATATAACCAATTTCTCCTTATTCTATGAAGGTAGGAATCCAGTCATATTCAAGTTTAAAATCGTGATCTTAAAGCTTAAAGTTAATAATTCCTGAAACTACGCTACCATTCGCTTAGAGCCATATCTTGTGTGAAGAAGAGGGGTTGTTCACATTCGTTTTAGTGAATGAAACCAAAGGGAGATACTATTTATATAATCCATTCACTTAATATATTGTGAAGGGAAATATTCTAATTACTCTCATCTGAATGATTGTGGTCAAGGAGTTATATATTCCCATCAATTATATGATGTTATCATATTGTTATTAATTGGAGGGGAGATCCTTTTCACATAGGCTCACAATTGCAAGTCAAGCACCCACTTCTCTCATTGTTCCATTATTATATTATGAGAGGGAGAAGGCTTGTTCACCTCCATTATAGCTACAACAATCAATGTTTGTTAGCAAGTGGAAAAGATGTACCATTGGTTATAATAGTTACTTGTTTGATCATTCATGAAAGAAAGAGGTCTGCTCGGTTATCACCTCACTAAATACAAGAGGAAAAAAAGGATGAGACCACATGTAAAAGTGTCATTTCCATTCACCTTCACAAAGTGTGATCAAGGATTTTCTTGATCACACTAAGAAGTAAGAGGTATCACTAGTATTGAGGATTACCACTACTAGTGAGGGTCTCAAAGAAAGTAAGCAACTAAGACATTTTTTATTTGATCTATTGCTTTACCTAATGCAGGCAAGGAATTCAAATGGGTCATTCACATTTTACTATGTGATTGTGATCAAATTCATTCAAGAAGAAATGGGAAAACCATCATGCAAGATCCAATGATGTATTACTATTGATCTACATTAAAGAAAAGCATCCATTCACATTAGAATCCATGAATGCATAGGATTTAGCACCAACACTTTATTCCCAAGCAGTTAGTAGTAGGTTTGTTTCCATGTTATAACAATAAGAGGAAATCCTCAAGCTAAGGGCCTAATTCCCATTCACCCAAAACCCACCATTGTTCACCCTCACCAAGTAAAGTGCTACATATTGTGATTTTAATAGTCATGTGGGTAATTCAATAACATATATGTTTATCTAATCTTCTCATAATAATAATACTCATATACATGTTATGATTTGAGTTTTTTAATACTTTTGGGGTGTTTCTTGTTTGCGGAGTTCATTTATTCCCATGCACCATTTTCTTGTGAAATTAATCCTCCTATGTACACTTAACTAGGACACTCCTAGACATTGTTACCTTAAAATCCTTGAATTGTAATTACTTGCCAAGTAAATATTTATAGGTTGTATTCTACTTGCTTGTCTACTTTACAAACTTAATGTCTACTTACACCACCTTGAGGTATACTCAAATTTCTTATGCATGTTTTCAGGATAACAAATAATGTTGGAACATTCGACAAATGTGTTAGAACATGTTTGAAAACATGACTTCGAAGAAGGAAAAAAGGTCAAAAGAGAAAAGAGATAGAGGAGCCATCAATGTCAGAAGTTATTCTAGTGTATAACAACATCAAGTTTAACTTCAATGTCCCATATATGATATCATATTTGACAACTTGTTTGAGACATATAAAATAATGGTTCCAATAAGGGAATTGCCAGTTAGACCTTTTGGCAATAAACCCATCACTTGCATGGTGCAAGTCTCTCAATTTCATAGGATTGCAACCAATGTAGATATCTTCCCTTATCTTAACATTATAAATTGGCTAATCAAGCAAGGAAACACCAAATTAAAAGAAAAACATATATTTTGATAAAGGGACATGAATGGGTTTGTATCCTCCTCGAATCAAGAAGACCATATATAAACTAGCAACACCATAGACCATGCTTGATAAGAAATCCATGCAAGCATTTGCAGGTAAACATAATCCATTCAAGGTGATTGAGAGTTTATGGGAATGAGATAAGTTGTTCCATAATCCCCAATCTAATAGAAACCCCACTAATCAACTAAAATAAACACTTATAGATGAGATAATGTTGGTCAACAAGTTGTAGGAGGAGAAAAATTACTCACATTTGCACAAGCATTGGGTTCCCTTAATACACCATGTCATTATGATGAGAACAATATTCAACTGGGTAGATATTTTACTGAACAACATAAATGTCATCATTAAGAAATGCTTGGAGAATGTTGGCAACCAGTGCCTCTTAGTTTCACATGGAAAAGTTCTTATTGTATGGCGTGTGCTATGTGAATACTTGTTAGAGAATTATGATAAATGGCACCCTTTGTTGCCACCTCTCTGAGTACACTATCAAAATTTGTATAAGTACAAGTACTTGTGAAAGGTATTTCTGGATCCCCTCTATTACCTTATGTTCAACCTACCATGCATGATATTTTGATAGGAAGCTTTGGAGGTACTCAAAACCATTATCAATTATGCTTAGAGTAGGTTGGTAGCTATATGTGCATTTACGGATGCACTTTAGCTCTTTCCATTCTTCCCAAACATGTCCCTAATAGGTTAATGATTATAGAGGTGACATATAAAATGACAATGTTTGGGCCCATTGTCATATTGAAAGAACAAAGAAAGTCTTGTTCCTAACATATCATCTCATGATCAGGAATTTATGCTAATATAATTTACTGTATCATTAATGCAAGTAGTTGAAATGGATTTCTTCAAGTTCCTCCTTGGAGGTTTTAAAGTTCACAACCCACATAGAAAGGTGGTTTACCATTTCAAATAGTAGGGTTTAACTTATCCCTATTGTCACCGAGAGTCCTTAGAAGAACAATATTGTAGACAAGAAGCATACTACAATTTTGTTTGGTTTAAGAAGTAGGATGCAATAGATAGGGAGAGGGTCAAATATAACCTACTTAAATATGTTTCAGAGCCCATGCAAGTGCAAGTGATAGATGGGTCCAATGTGGGATAGTCATCTACACAAATAGAGAAAATGTAGCAACTCAAATTGGTGTCATGGATACTATAACATAGCATATAAACCAAGAGGCCATAGAGACAAAGGAATTTATAGAACCACATATTATAGTAACCGAGATAGATGGCGTGTTAACACATATAATGAAAGAAAATAGGAACAATGGATAGAAGAATATTTGAGAATTGTTGGTGAAGGAAATAACTCTGCACCAATAATGGCATCACTAAAGGAATTACTTAAGACCTTGCCAGATAGTTATAATGATGAATACCCTTTCATTATCTTGGAGACCTTTGAACATAATAGGACTCAAAAGGATATCAAGAAGCAAATGGTTAAGTAAAGGAAAATAGTTGACAATTTAGATGGTGATTGAAACAAATGAAATCATAATTGTGGATACCCAACTTGCTACATTGTCCACTTTAGATACAATTCAAATTGGTACAACCTATGCATCAAAAGAAGTCATATTTAAGCTTATGGAAGAAAACAAACAACTCGAATAGTGCATTATTGTGTTATAAAACCAAGTAGAATACTACAAAGATTCTAAATACATTTTGGCCAAATGTTTTCACTTACACTCACATGTATGAGGACAAGGTGGTGCCATTTATTCATAATTACTACCTCCATATTCATGCATGTAAAGATTTGGTTTCTAGCATGATGGTATTAAAAGGTTAGTTGGAATGGTGAGTTGTTAATTTGGAAATGAAGAAGCAATTGTTGAAGGATATCGTCAACTGGCAAGAAAGATGCAAGCCCATCCCAATTAATGTACAACCAGTTGATCAAAATGAAGCAACTCTATATCCTCCAGCATCTATGGGTTGAATATATCTTGAGAGTACATTAGAAGATATGGATGTTTTATCTAAATACAATTATGGATACTTTACCAGGAACATGATGCCTATGTTTCATAATGAAAATAAATCCATGCCATTGAATGATCTCATGGAGTTGTTGTGATCGTTTATGTAGGAAAATAAGTAAGAATAATCCTAGGTCAAAATCATCACCCATATTGAGTTGGTTACTTTCATGGAGGAGCCTAACAGAACTAGAGTATCCTTAACAAACTATACTTAAATATTAGGCCAAAACTATGACGATATAAGAGACAAATATAACTTCATAAAGTTAACAAATTCTAATGTAATATTTAATAATGCTTCCAATTTATGACTTGCATATGAATATATGAAAGGGTATGTGGAAAATCAAGAAGGAAGTTGAAGAGTTATGTTTTGTAACTCCTTGACCCCTTCCCTATATATATTAGTTTTGAACAAATTGTAAAAGACCTTTTTTCTCGAGGACTTGAAGGGAGGATTGTGTAATCTAAGTTTCAAGCTACAGTTGAGAAAATATATGTAGTCAAGTTGATTCATGATGAAGAATCGTATCATTCATTTTATTTATTTCATCATGATTGATATGTGAGTATTTCCTTATTGATTGTGTATTTAATTGAGTTTGTCTATGCTACTATTTTTACCTAACACACACTAGATTAGTAAATGAACAATTTTGAATATCCTTGTTTGTGTGAACATGGTAGATTTCGAAATGGGTTATAATAGAAATGTGTATTTTTATTTCTATAGAACTTACTAATTTTGTAATTTCATTTTATGCACAAAACCACCAACAACCTTTGTTATTAAAATACATAAAAATCAAATAATCGAAATGAAAAATACGGTAAGCCAACATCACAAGATGGAGGGTTCATATTAATTAGGGAGAAGATTTTAAATTGGTCATCTTTGCATGATGCATCCAATGTGAAATTTAACTGGGGCTAAAAACCTGCATCAACATGTTGTAATAAGGAGCATTGGTGTGATTAGAATAGTTATGAGTATTGATTCTTTGCCAATTAAAAAATCGCCAATGCACATTTATTGCATCAATGCTTTTTATTTATAAATAGAATCAATGCTCCAATACATACAAAGAGAACCAATGCATACCTACATGCAAGGAGCATGGGTTTGTGCTATAATATCTTGCATACCAAGGCTTATATATTGAACATGCACTTGTGCATACAAATGATTTAAATGCATTGGTGTGTACAAATTATTTAAATGTGTTGGTGCATATAAATGATTTAAACACATTGGTGTATAGAAATGAATAAAAATGCATCGATTGTAAATGTGTTGAACTTGCACATAATAGATCTATCTAGAAAATACCACACACATTTGCAGAGAGAAATTGAGAAAGAAGAAGCAAGAGAGAAAGAATGGAAGAATTCTCATTAACCGTAATGAATAATGAATAATTTACACATGATATACTTTGTATAACTCAACCAATGCACATTGGAGGTGAATCCAATGTGCCATAGTGGTGGTCTAGAGTGTTTTGGACACACACCAACAGTTACGGGAGTGAACTGCCACCTAGTCTAGTCTCTTGGGCAGTTATGGGAGTGAACTGCCACCTAGATGAGTTAACTAGTCTACCAATCTTCAGTTAACTAACTAAAACAAAGTGAAGTGAGAAGGATATCAAGGAATCATGGGTAATGCGCTAGTCTTGTGATGATACCAAGGCTAATGCACATTAGTTGGTGATGATCCCAATGTTGCATGGTGACAAAACCAATGTAACATCTAGACTCCACTCAACTATTCAAACTGAAGTGAAAACTAAAGAGAATATTATCCTAGAGGAATATTCTCCCTAAACTTTAGGAGATTGGATAAAGATTAATAAACATAGGAAAAACCTTAGGAAAAATAAATCCTAGGTGTGTGTGAAGTAATTCCAACACCCCCCCTGAACATCAC
>SNQJ01S0035762.1:139978-161934 GCA_010110895.2 Picea sitchensis
GGGGGGGGTCCAAGTTGCGATCAGGGTCATTGATCTAGAGAGGTGGGCTAGCGCCGATGGACATTAGCATGGGGGTTATCGAAGGACAAGTGTTGTGTGGTAAGAGGAGCAAGAGTAGTGAGTGGGATGATTGGAGGTGATGTGATGACCTGATGTCAAACTCCGCGTGGTTCTATAACCCCGAATGAACGATATTTGTCGAATGATTTGTTGGGTGGATCTTTACCATTGAAAATTTCCTTGTTCATTTCGACAATCTGAGTCTGAAATCGATCCCTCTAGATCAATGCGTTTGTCTACAAGCCTTTCCCATTCATACAAAAATTCTTGGTCGACCTATTGTGAGCTCAATCAATGGAAAACATGATGACAAGTAATTCAAAGCAAATCCGACATATATTTTATCCTTCAAGAAAGACAGAAACAAAAATGCACAAAGACTCAAAAATGAATAAGGACCAAGACACTCTATAATGGCAAAACAACTCAACCAACCAGAAAAATAAAAATTGATGATGGCCTGGGGTTACAAGAGAGGAAAAGCATGGGATGCAGACCTAGGTTGCAACATTGGCTCCAACTGGGGATAGCTCGTCTCTGTGAGGTGCTAAGAACTGTAGATCGGTGCCTTGATATTAGATAACTGCTCTTACCTTTTATCACTTACCCTCGTTTCCGTCTGTCAGCCTTGCGTACATGTTACTGTTCCTCAATCATGCATTTTATTGAATTGAAAACTGAAACTACACCCTAGTGCCTTATTGGGCTATGGATTCTTTACTGAAACTTGAAAATGCAACTAAACCCCAGTGCCTTTGTTGGTCTATGGAGTCTCTTATTCAAACAAGCTATTGAAACCAACATACTGAGAAACAATTTGCAAACTAAAAATTAAATGCTCGAACTACGAGATTATTCTCCTACTACCTACTCTATTCAGCTGAAAACCAACATAATCATGTGTAATTCCACTTCCAATGAAACCAAGAAAACATTTGACAAAGAATCATAACTATGTGTAGGTCACTGTTTAGAATAATCCAAAGAGGATATATCAAACGCGACAAAAATTTGGCAGGCATCTGGTACTTACAGTTGCAAATGATGATCATGGTAAAACTTTCAACCTTTGGGATTTTGGAAAAATAAGAATATCTCATTATTGGATCTTGAAACTCATCAAAAGCCTCCAACTGGTTGAGAGTAAAAATTTGTTGTTGTGTGAGATCTGCATTATAAACAACACTGAGATGCTCTTGTCCTCGTTGAAACAACTCATGAAATTCATGTGATTCACAACCATAAAGGGAAACAAAACACCCTTGATACAACTCATCTTATTGTTTGAAATGAATGGGTATGTCTCCTGCATTGTTGGTTTGTCCTTGTTCTAGCTCCAGAATGTCATCTTCAGACTTACAGATTTCGTGTTTCTCAACAAGTTCAGAAAGAATGGGAAAAACATGCTTGTGACCTTCAACATCACTTTCCTCACAGTTAATCAAATCTTTATGAGAACATAGAACAACAGATGTATCATAACAATGACTATCTGAGTCACCTAGAATAATGCAAGATGTATCCAAATCCTTGTTATCATCAATTTCATCATTAATGTAATTCCCAACATCATCCTTTTGAACAAAAGGATTAGAAGAACACTCATATGTAACTGAATCTTCCTCCACTTCCTCAATGAAAAAGTCCCCTTTACTTTCACTACTTGAAGAACTAATAAGTGACTTTTGAATACGAGATTCAAATTCTTCACAACAATTCAAAAAAAGTAAATCAATTGGAAAAACCTTTTACAATGCTTATTGAATGTAGCATAAAATTTTTCCAGGGAAGAGATTCTAGTAGGGGCCAAGGATCGATACCACTCACGAGCATCTCCCTCTAATGAGTACATGAACATCTTCATTAGTACATCCTCATGATGTATTCCCCACTGATGCATGAGTTCATGAAACTCAAGCAATTGCTCAGTAGGGTTGTCATATCTATGTTCTCTAAATCTGGGCAACAAATCACCCCACTCATCTATAGTAGTAACGACATTTGGAAAACCAGGAACAACAGAGAAATTTAAAGGAGCAAACCTCTGAGCCAATATGGCTTCCATATGAAACTATGACTTCTTAAAACTGTGGAGTTTCCACTGGATTCTTTAACCATGGAGTCGCCAAGTGAATGATATGAAGTCTGAATGTGTCTGGTATTTGTTCACCATCAAATATCAGATCTGATCATTTTCATTCTCCCAGGGAAAGATATTTCGCTACTCCATACCCGACAACGGTGCCATAAGATGTTGGTCCTAAGGTCTGCACCTGACTGCTAAAGGGAAAAGCTAGACCACCTATCAGTTTATAATGATTGTTTCTTCAACTCTTTGCTAGTTGGTTAAAGGGTTATTCTATCAAGACAAAGGTAAGGTTGGGTTGGCAGAACGGTATGGATGAGGACCGTCCTTCACTGATGTCACAATAATGACAGACCAGTTAAATAATAGAAAATAGAAGGAGACAACAAACTACTCAATGAATAATCTGCTGCACAAATTTCAATACTTAAAATATCATTCCAAGACATCAAACACGTATCAAAACATAGTAACTCCCATAGGTTGCAAGAAAAAAACAAATCTTCACCAAAGCATTAGTTGTTTGATAGGTTGCATATCAGTAAAAATAAGTCATACAATAGCTAAAAGGAAATGAAATGTACGTCGCACAAATCAAAAATTGCATTCAATATAAGAATACAAACACATGAGGAGTTGAATGAAACGTTTCCATCAAGAGTATGTTCACCAGGCAGAGAGATTTAATCCATGCATAAATGGGTCCAACCAGTCTGTTCTATTTCTATTCCTTCCCAAAAATATGATCATTACAATATCCAAAAGCTAACTATTTAAAGAGTTGGAGAGCTTCTCGTCCTTAGGGGACTGAGACCTAAATTTAGCTAATTGTTCATAAACCAAATTATTAACTTCAATAAGACACTGGACTTAATCAGCAAGAGTGGTTCTTATCACACAGAAGACCACTCTTGCATCTAATCTAGGAAAATGATGGATTTAATCAAATAAAAACTACTATTGTCTCTGAGATAGAACTGATTCCTGCACTGGAGGAACTGAATTGGCTGAAAATAGGCCTTAGAGTGACAGAGCAGAGCTCTGTGTTGAACGATGGCATGTCTTCGAGATTTTGGAGGCCAATGGAGATAACCAACTGTATGAGCAGTTTGTTGAAGTGTTTCTGGAACTAATCTGTGTTGATTTGTGACTGAGACTTAACTCTTTGTCTGTGTATGAGCTTTCAGAAGATAAGCGTAGTCCATCTCGACTGTACTTGAACCTTCTCCTTTCTTTCACTGTGATGAACTAGTGGTGAATAGGAAGACATGGAGGTGGTCATCCAATAGGAAGACAGGAAGAGTGGATACGAGGGTAGGTGAGATGTGAAGACAAATGTCAAAAAGTGAGAGGAGGTGTGAATACGATGGAGGCATAGAGAGTATGGAGTTGGCGATGTGTAGTGAATGATACAGGTGGCACGTAGAGAGAGGAGGAGTAGATAGGTTGGGAAGTGAGTGGAAGAACAGGTGGTGAATAGAGAGAGGAGTAGATAGGTTGGGAAGTGAGTGGAAGAACAGGTGGAAAATAGAGAGAGGAGTAGATAGGTTGGGAAGTGAGTGGAAGAACAGGTGGCGAATAGAGAGAGGAGTATATAGGGTGGGAAGTGAGTGGAAGAACAGGTGGTGAAAGGTGAGCGGGGCATTATTAAAAGACAATCCGGGAGGAACTCGGAGGGGGGGTAGGTGGTAAGCGGATTAGAGAGGGGCGATCTGAGTTCTTGAGGAGCTGCCACATTAGGTAGGGCCCACGATGGGGAAAACACTTACATGGATCCCCCCCACCCCCACTGTTAAAGGTAGAATAGTCGGGGGGTCCGAGTTGCAATAAGAGCCGTTGATCTGGAGAGGTGGGCCACCGTCGATGGAGATTAGCGTGGGGGTTATCGGAGGTCAAGTGTCAGGTGGTGAGAGGAGCGTGAGCAGTGAGTGGGATGATTGGAGGTGATGTGATGACCTGATGTCAAACTCTGCGCGGTTTTGTAACTCCAAATGAATGATAGTTGTCGAATGATTTGTTGGGTGGATCTTTACCGTTGAAAATTTCCCTGTTCGTTTCGACAATCTGAGTCTAAAATTGATCGCTCTAGATCGTTCCGTTTGTCTACAGGCCTTTCCCGTGCATACAAAAATTCTTGGTCGACCTTTTGTGAGCTCGATCAATGGAAAACATGATGACAAGTAATTCAAAGAAAATCTGACATATATTTTATCCTTCAAGAAAGTCAGAAACAAAAACACACAAAGTCTCAAAAACGAATAAGGACCAAGACACTTTGTAATGGGAAAACGACTCAACCAACTAGAAAAATAAAAATTGATGATGGCCTAGGGTTACAAGAGAGGAAAATCAGGGGATGCAGACATCGGTTGCAACATTGGCTCCTCTTAGTTCATCCCTGTGAGGTGCTAAGAACTGTATATCAGTGCCTTGAGATTAGATAATTTCTCTTACCTTTTATCACTTACCCTCATGCTTGTCTGTCAACCTTGCATACCTGTTACTTTTCCTCAATCGTGCATTTTATTGAATTGAAAACTGAAACTGCACCCCAGTGCCTTATTGGGCTATGGATTCTTTATTGAAACTTGAAAATGCAACTAAACCCCAGTGCCTTTGTTGGGCTGTGGAGTCTCCTATTCAAACAAGGTATTGAAAACCAACATACTGAGAAACAATCTGCGAACTAAAAATTAAATGCTCAAACTATGAGCTTATTCTCCTACTACCTAATCTATTTAGCTGAAAACCAACACAATCATGTGTAATTCCACTTCCAATGAAACCAAGAAAACATTTGACTAAGAATTGTAACTATGTGTAGGTCACTGTTTAGAATAATCCAAAGAGGATATATCAAATGTGACAAAAAGTTGGCAGGCATCTGGTACTTACAGTTGCAAATGATGATCATGGTAAAACTTTCAACCTTTGGGATTTTGGAAAAATATGAATCCATCCATCTCGATATTGGATCTTGAAACTCATGAAAAGCCTCCAATTGGTTGAGAGTAAAAATTTGTTGTTGTGTGAGATCTGCATTATAAACAACACTGAGATGCTCTTGTCCTCATTGAAACAACTCATGAAATTAATGTGATTCACAACCATAAAGGGAAACAAAACACCCTTGATACAGCTTATCTTGTTGTTTGAAATGAATGGGTATGTCTCTTGCATTATTGGTTTGTCCTTGTTCTAGCTCCAGAATGTCATCTTCAGACTTATAGATTTCCTGTTGCTCAATAATTTCAGAAGGAAGGGGAAAAACATGCTCGCGACCTTCAACATCACTTTCCTCACGGTTAATCAAATCTTTATGAGAACATAGAACAACAGATGTATCATAACAACGACTATCTGAGTCACCTAGAATAATGCAAGATGTATCCAAAGCCTTGTTATCATCAATTTCATCATTAATGTAATTCCCAACATCATCCTTTTGAACAAAAGGATTAGAAGAACACGCATATGTAACCGAATCTTCCTCCAGTTCCTCAACGGAAAAGTCCCCTTTACTTTCACTACTATAAGAACTAATAAGTGACTGTTGAATACGAGATTACAATTCTTCATAGCAGTTCGCAAAAAGTAAATCAACCGAAAAAAACCTTTTACAATGCTTACTGAATGCAATATGGAATTTTTCCAGGGAAGAGATGTTAGCAGGGGGCAAGGATCGATACCACTCACGAGCATCTCCCTCTAATGAGTACATGAACATCTTCATTAGTACATCCTCATGATGTATTCCCCACTGATGCATGAGTTCATGAAACTCAAGCAATTGCTCAACAGGGTTGTCATCTCTATGTTCTCTAAATCTTGGCAACAAATCACCCCACTCATCTGTAGTAAGAACAACATTTGGAAAACCAGGAACAACAGAGAAATTTAAAGGAGCAAACCTCCAAGCCAAGATGGCTTCCATATGAAACTATGACTTCTTAAAACTGTGGAGTCACCACTGGATTCTTTAACCATGGAGTCGCCAAGTGAATGATATGCAGTTTGAATGTGTCTGGTATTTGTTCACCATCAAAGATCAGATCTGATCATTTTCGTTCTCCCAGGGAAAGATATTTCGTTACTCCATACCCGACAATGGTGCCAGAAGATGTTGGTCCTAAGGTCTGCACCTAAATGCTAAAGGGAAAAGCTAGTCCACCTATCAGTTTAGAATGATTGTTTCTTCAAATTTTTGTTGGTTGGTCAGAGGGTTATTCTATCAAGACAAATGCAAGGTTGATTTGGAAGAATGGTATGGATGAGGACCCTCCCTTCACTAATGTCACACTAATGACAGACTAGTGAAATAATAGAAAATAGAAGGAGACAACAAACTACTCAATAAATAATTTGCTGCAAGAAGTTCAATACTTAAAATTTCATTCCAAGACATGAAACACATATCAAAACATAGTAACTCCCACAGGTTGCAAGAAAAAAACAAATCTTCACCAAATCATTAGTTGTTTGATAGGTTACATATCAGTAAAAATAACTCATACAATAGCTGAAAGGAAATGAAATGTACGCCACACAAATCAGAAATTGCATTCAAGATAAGAATAAAAACACATGAGGAGTTGAATGAAACACTGTCATCAAGAGTATGTTCACCAGGTAGAGAGATTTAATCCATGCATAAATGGGTCCAACCAGTCTGTTGTATTGCTATTCCTTTCCAAAAATCCAACCATTACAATATCCAAAAGCTAACTATTTAAAGAGTTGGAGAGGTTCTCGTCCTTAGGGGTATGAGACCTAAATTTAGCTAATTGTTCATAAATCAAATTATTAACTTCAATAAGACACTGGACTTAATCAGAAAGAGTGGTTCTTATCACACACATAAGACCACTCTTGCATCTAATCTAGGAAAATGATGGACTTAATCAAATAAAAACTACTATTTTCTCTGAGACAGAACTGATGCCTGCACCGGAGGAACTGAATTGGCTGAAAATAGGCCTCGGAGTGACAGAGTAGAGCTCTATGTTGAACGATGGCATGTCTACGAGATGTTGGAGGCCAATGGAGATAACCAACTGTATGAGCAGTTTGTTGAAGTGTTTCTGGAACTAATCTGTGTTGATATGTGACTGAGACTTAACTCTATGTCTATGTATGAGCTTTCAGAAGCTAAGCTTAGTCCGTATCGAATGTACTTGAACCTTCTCCTTGCTTTCACTGTGATGAACTGGTGGTGAACAGGAAGATGTGGAGGCGGGCATCCAATAGGAAGATGGGAAGAGTGGATACGAGGGTAGGTGAGATGTGAAGATAGATGTCAAAAAGTGAGAGGAGGTGTGAATACGATGGAGGCATCAGGAGTATAGAGTTGGCGACGTGTAGTGAAGGATACAGGTGGCACATAGAGAGAGGAGTAGATAGGTTGGGAAGTGAGTGTAAGAATAGGTGGCGAATAGAGAGAGGAGTAGATAGGTTGGGAAGTGAGTGGAAGAACAGGTGGCGAAAGGCGAGTGAGGCAGTATTAAAAGACAATCTGGTAGGAACTTGGAGGTTGGGGTAGGTAGTAAGCATATTAGAGAGGGGGGGTCCGAGTTCTTGAGGAGTCGCCATGTTAGGTAGGGCCCACGGTGGGGAAACCACTTACTCGGACCCGTCCCCCACCGTTAAAGGTAGAATGGTCAGGGGGGTCTGAGTTGCGATAAGGGTCGTTGATATGGAGAGGTGGGCCACCGCCGATGGAGATTAGTGGGGTTTATCGGAGGAAAAGTTTTGGGTGGTGAGAGGAGTGAGAGCAGTGAGTGGGATGAGTGGAGGTGATGTGATGACCTGATGTCAAACTCCGCACGGTTCTACAACCCCGAATGAACAAGAGTTTTTGAATGATTTGTTGTGTGGATCTTTACCGTTGAAAATTTCCCTTTTCATTTCGGTAGTATGAGTCTAAAATCGATCGCTCTGGATCACTGCGTTTGTCTACGGGCCTTTCCCGTGCATACAAAAATGATTGGTCGAACTGTTGTGAGCTCAATAAATGGAAAACATGATGACAAGTAATTTGAAGAAAATACGACATATATTTTATCCTTCAAGAAAGACAGAAACATAAATGCACAAAGACTCAAAAATGAATAAGGACCAAGACACTTTGTAATGGGAAAACGACTCAACCAACCAAAAAAATAAAAATTGATAATGACCTGGGGTTACAAGAGAGGAAAAGAAGGGGATGTATACCTAGGTTGCAACACCCACCATCCTCAAGTTTGACTCCTGATAGGAAAGGAGTCGGAGTAGACTTGGAGTCTGTCATGTGAAATCTCTCAAGGATATCTCGAGCATACTTGGCCTGAGACAGTTTGATGCCTGATGCATCCTAACTTATATTGAGTCCAAGGAAGAAGTGTAGTGGACCCATGTCCATCATAAAAAACTTGTCATGTAGAATCCTCTTGACTATATCAATCGTTGAATTCGACCAATCAGTGATCAACAAATCATCAACGTACATAACTAAGAGTAGAAGTGAATTAGTCGTCCTGAGCATATAGACATTCGGGTCTGATTTAAAATGTACAAAGTTTTGTGACAGTAGGTAGGATTCCATCTTGGCATACCATGCCCTCGGAGCCTTCTTGAGGCCATAAAGAGACTTCTTCAGTCAACAGACCAAAGATGAATCCTGCATAAATCCCTGGGGCTGCTCCATATAGATCTCCTCAGAGAGATCACCGTGAAGAAATGCATTCTTCACGTCCATCTGATGGACTTCCCATCCATTGGTTGCCACAATGACAAGTGCCAAATGTATGGAATCCATCTTCGCTACTGGAGTGAAGGTATCATCATAGTCAATGCCATGCACCTGCTGAAAGCCTTTGGCAACAATATTGGATTTATATATGCTAATATGTCCATCTTTTGTGCTCTTGGTCCTGTAGACCCGTTTGCACTTGATAATTTTCCTTCCAGAAGGAAGGGGAACTAGATCCCAAGTCTAGTTCTAGAGGAGGGAGTTTTACTCCTCCTTCATGGCGGATTTCCAAAAGGGATTTCTAGCAGCCTCGCCATAAGACTGTGGATCTGAAGACTGAACCTATAAAATATTCTTGGAGGGAAATGGTTCAGTGGTAGTGAGTGCAATAGGAGGCTCCTTGAAATCAGATTGAGTCCTCCTAGTATCAGTTGGATCACCAACAAGATCCCCTGCATCCTGAAGAGTAGTCTGGGCCCACTTGGGCCTCTCCTCTGGCTCTGCATCTGAATCAGGATTCTCTAACTCTACGTCTCCCTATACTGACTTTGTATCTGGATAAGCTGAATCCTCTGAATCATAACTCTCGTTTGAAGAAGAATCGACATGTGCATGCTCATCATCTCGGACATGTGGAATATTGAAGGTGTTTTCATGCGGCTTTTGAGGTACATGCGAGAAACTTTGCTCGAATTGGACACTTCGCTCAATGATGAGATGGTCTGAGGAAAAATCAATAAGTCTATATCCCTTCACACCGTCGGGGTATCCAACAAAGATACATTATGTTATTTGTGGATCAAGTGCCTTCCTCTTTTCAGAGGGAATCTGGGACCATGCACATGAACTGAAAATATTAAAGTGGGTCACTTCTGGGTTGAGGCTGCTCCAAGCCTTGTAGGGGGTCTTATCCTTGACAGATCTATGGGGAGATCTGTTTTGGATGTAGTTTGCACAATTAAGTGCTTCGACCCATAGTATCTGTGGTAGTGAACTTTGTTTTTTTGCGGAGTATAGGGAACTGTGTGCTACAAATGAATCCCTGCCTCATGAAAAATATTTTGGATCTCATGATTGACATACTCTCCCCCATTATCATTTCGGAGGACTTTGATTTTCTTTCCTGACTGCGTCTCAACCAGGGCTTTGAAATATTTGAGGTGTTGAAAGACCTCTGATTTTTGCCTGAGAAAGTAAATCCATGTGAAACGTGAGAAATCATCAACAAAAATGAGAACATAACTCTCTTTATTGATTGATGGATGTGGAAAAGGGCCCATGAGGTTGCTATGGATCAATTCTAAAGGAGAGGAAGCTCTTTGAGTCTTTATTTTGTCGAATTTATCTTTAGGTTGTTTTCCAAGAACACATCCCTCACAAATTCCTTTGGAGAAATGGATGTCTGGTAGACCATCAACTAATCTTTACTTGATAAGTTGTTGCATATATCTGAAATTCAAATTCCAAAACCTTTCATGCCATATCCTACTACTTTCATCAGCATGGGTAAGCAGTAAAGAAAAATATGGTTCAATAAATTCAGAAAATGTATACAATATAGATTGCTGATTTACCTCATCGATGGCAACCCTGGAATTGGTTTGCATGTCATAGATGTCCACTGCATTAGGTGTGAATATGAATTTATTTTTGATGCCATAATTCATCATCTGATACATGGAGAGAATATTGACAGAAAGTTTGGGAACGTGCAACACATTCTCGAAGCTTTCATTGGTGAGTTAAATCCTTCCTTTGTCGGTGACCGCGACTGGAGAGTTGTCCCCCATCAAAATAGGAGGACATTTTCATGAATCTAATGAAGAATAGACTACTTTTGTGGAAGCCATGTGATGTGATGCTCCTGAACCTATGATCCAAGAATCGGGAGAGGAGTTGATGGCAATCAAGGCATGGATAGAATTACCTTTCTTGGGATTCTCATATTTTGGCTTCTTCTTCTTGACACCATCGGGGATGCGATCTCCAAGGCTATTTTGCTAAAGTATTTGAGTCATTAAATCTATTTTTTTCTACATGCATGCGGATTCTGGATGGAATCCTTTATGGCAGTATGTGCATTTTCCCCTTTTCTTCCCTTTCCACCTTTGGATCTGGAGGCATCGGTGAGGGTTTTTGAGTACCCTTTCTTCTTCAGATTTGCATGAGCTTTCATTTTTTTATTTATATTTATATTTATGATATTTATGGCTGCCATCTTGCACAGTAAGTTCATGCACTTTTGGGCCTTTGATTTTTCCCATGTTGATGAGCTTGGTTTGCTCTTGTGTCAGGGATTCGATAAATTCCTCAAGAGAAGGCATCTTTCAGGTGGCTCCAGAGGTGAATTTGACTGAATGGAATGTGGATATGAACACAGAGAATTCATGACCAAGTTTGGAGAGAATGGAGAGAGCCATTTTTTTCTCCTCCTTATATTTATCAACCCCATAAGCTTTGAGTTGTGACAGTAAATCCTTTTATTTTGTAAAGAAATCTTGAAGATTGTCGAAGCTTTTTGGATCCAATGTGAGAAATTCCACCTCTATCATGTGTCTCCTCATCTCATATTCTTTTCAAAAGATCCATTCCAAGCTGGTCCAAGCTTCATTGGGGGTTTTACAGGAAGATATGTGAAAAAAGAGATCGAGAGAGATGAGACTGCAAATTATTCTGAATGCTTCATCCATTCAATTTAGATACTTGGATTTTTCTATGGATGATATCGGTTTTGTCTCTATATTCAAGGTTAACCTATACAATCCCCTGGTTCAGAGATGCATGATTATTATCTCCTTCCATGCAAATTAATTGTAAGGTGTAAGAATAAATTCTTTTGGGAATTCCATTTTTTTCGTTGTCTTCAATCTTTGGTACCTGCAAAAATAATTTGGTGTATCTTTTGCTTAGCAGTCCGTCGGCTCTGATACCATGTAAATTTGTTGAACCTTCATAGAATAGATATATATATTAAATACCACACACATTTGTAGAGATAAATTGAGAAAGAAGAAGGAAGAGAGAAAGAATGGAAGAATTCTCATTAACCGTAATGAATAATGAATAATTTACACATGATATACTCTGTATAACTCAACCAATGTGCATTGGAGGTGAAGCCAATGCATCATAGTGGTGGTATAGAGTGATCTAGACACAAACCAACAATTACGAGAGTGAACTTCCACCTAGTCTAGTCTCTCGAGCAGTTACGGGAGTGAACCGTCACCTAGCTGAGTTAACTAGTCTACTAGTCTTCAGTTAACTGACTGAAACAGAGTGAAGTGAGGAGGAGATCAAGGAATCATGGGTAATGTTATATTATGGTGATGATACTAAGGATACTGTGCATTATTTGGTGATGATCCCAATGTTTCATGGTGACAAAACCAATGCAGCATCTAGACTCCACTCAACTAGTCAAACTGAAGTGAAAACTAAAGAGAATATTCTCCTAGAGGAATATTCTCCCTAAACTTTAGGAGACTGGATAAAGACTAATAAACATAGGAAAAACCTTAGGAAAAATAAATCCTAGGTGTGTGTAAAGTAACTCCAACATCGACATGTTTTAGCGCCAAAATCCCTCACATGTAATTTAATGTTTTTGCAAGTATGCAAATGTAGCTTCTTGTTTTTTTTTTAATAAAAATTCAATTACTCATCGAAAACTGAAATAAATTTTATAATAATATTTTTTTTAATATTTTGACTAATTCAATTGGATATAACCATTTCATTATTATATTGTATCATTTAAACAAATATATCAGTTGATTACACAATGTTCATTGTAATAATGTAAATGATGCACATCTATAATTGGTAATATAACATTTTAAAACATTGTACACTGCAATAGAATAAAAAAATCATTTGCTCTGAGGGTTAGCTCAATCAAATGGTGCCACTATTGCCAAGATGATTTTCGATAATCCAACATGATGTGTAGGTCCTTGGTTTGATTCCCGAAGGGTTAATTGCACCGGGTCTACATCGCTCACTTTACACTAGGTGCCATCCTTGGAATATGGGGAAGTGCTTGGAAGTTTCTTGAGGATTTATTTTCAAGGAAAATAAAATAATAAGAAACCCATTGTATTATATAAGAATAAGGAACCCTTTGTCATCTATAATGGGACAGTAAACAAAATGTCAAAAAATAATTGTCACGATTATCGATAACCCATTATCATAACAAAATGGACAATATAAAGGTCCATGCTAAACAAAATGTTTTATTTTTACAGATCCAAAATAAAAAACTGATAACATTCAATTATATTGATCATCACTCATCACTCGAGTTGTTGTTAATGCTTGAACTACTTCCAATCTCATTTCTTCATCATTTGCAAGGCACGTACTTGTGTTATTTGCAATGTTTTGTTGATTAGCTCAAATTTGTTCAACCTCTTCATCTTGCATATACAAACATAGAAATAAAGTGTAACGAGTATATCTACATTTATGGTATAGTATACATGATTGCAAGAATTGATAAACTACAATAGCAGTGAGTTATTCATGAATAATACACATTCTTTTCAAGCCGTGAATCATGTCATATTGCAACATATCCTTTGTTGGCTCCACTCCATACTTGTTTTTGTACAATTTTTATATTCCATGGAAATGTTTAAATATAAGTAAAATTTTGTTGTTGTTCCAATGTTTATAAAATAGGGAATGTAAAACATCATAGCTATTTACAATTTGCTCGATTAATCGGTGATACTCCGTCATATACTCACAAACCATATTGAATTCAATGTCAATCAAATGTTCAGACACAACTTCTTTGTACATGAGCACATTGTAGAAAACATACATGGATGATTATAAATTAATTAAAATATAAAAATCACAACAAATATGAAATGTACAAGGAAAAGGTAAGTACTCTTCAGAGATTTTGCAATCAAATCTTTTCTATATTGTTGTCACATTCTATGTGATGAATGGATTCTATTTTATATTATTTTTTTGTTAAAAGAAATAAAAAATAAAAAATGAGTATTTCATGTGATAAAATTCATTAATTGCACATATAAAAAAATCAATGATTACATACATTTGATGCACATTGTTGTTAGGATAGCTCTTCTTGCAATTCAATTATTAGTAATTCTTTGATGATCTCCTTGTACACCTTTTTGGACATTCCTACCAACATGTTTTGGGTATCATCCCGTTTGATGTCTTTAATTTTCTTAATCTTCTTGAAAAACAAGAAGAACAATAAAAATTGATTCATATTTTTGTGAGGTAAAAATAGTAGGAATTGTAATTTGGTAATTTTAT
The DNA here is from genome assembly GCA_010110895.2 of Picea sitchensis. Taxonomy (NCBI): domain Eukaryota; kingdom Viridiplantae; phylum Streptophyta; class Pinopsida; order Pinales; family Pinaceae; genus Picea; species Picea sitchensis. The sequence continues at coordinate 154,159 of SNQJ01S0035762.1, forward strand.
TGACTAGTATATACATATTATAGAAAACATGTTTCACAAAAAAACTTTCTAAATGGTTATCTTTTGTTATTGTATGGTTTTTCTATTGCAATTCCCACATGTCTCATTGTTTGTTGCTCCAAAAATGTTTGTTTTAGTTTAAACATGACTTAGTTCTTGGATTCATTGGATTGATTTTTTACAATAAGTGAAAAGAATGTCTATACACTCTTTCCACTATATCCCTCACAATGCTATAAAAATATTTGCCCCTTTGTCATTAACCTCCCACACCACTCAAGATGAATTTATGGCCAATTCATCATCATTTACATCATTTGTTGATATGAAACCGGGGGTGACACTGATACCAAACTTGGCTTGGTTCTAGGCCACTTAACTAAGGTCAGATTTACAATTGATCTATTGAGCTTGATTGCATCAAAGGTGAAAAGATGTTCTTATGAAGACTTGAATCCAAATTCAATATTAACTTGGTGAATATGTTTTTAGTCTCATATATACATTACTTAATGCATTAATAATCATAATTTCATAAATAACATGCATAAGAAAACATGAGAAAATAAATTTGCACATGAGGTAAGAGATCACCGAGTTGTTAACCGAGTTCACCAGAACCTTTTGGCTATGTCTTCGGATCCACTTGTAATACGAATAACTTGATTATCATTCCTTTGAAAGGGCTAAAATATTCTCACAAAATGTGGCACATGCTCCTTATAGGGCTGAAACCCAGAGCAACCTTCTCTCACACAAAAAGGAACTTAAGGCTCTCACATAAGTGAAATTTCTTCAGACACCAGAAGGACTACACTTGATCTCTCTCTCCACCAAGGGATTATCCATAAAGGATCCATCCAAATATGAAACCTAGAGTTTTCATAAGGATTTTATATAGTTTTCCTTAACTCCATAACTCAAGGAGACAAGATCCACAAATTTAGGATCTAATAACAACTCAAGGACAAAAATGAGAAATCATCTCAACCAACTCATGAGACCCTTAACTTACTCCTTGAGACTAGGAAACCACTTGTGGTAAAGTGAGAAAGAGTCCAAACCAACTCATGAGACCCTTAACTTCCTCCTTGAGACTAGGAAACTATTTTCCCCTTAAAAATAGGAAACTAATTTCCCATTTGATTCTCTCACAAAACTAATTTCCCATTTTTACAATTAAATGAATAATACATGATATTCTCAAACTCACTTCAAGCATTAATCATTTTTCCAATTTGCATGAATAATACATGAGTTTATCACTCACTTAAAGTATTAATCATTTTTACATTTTAAATAAATCATTCATGAGTATTAATTATTCTTTGCCACCTACCATCAATTAGTATTTTAATGATCTTCTCCATGGTGTGCAAAGTAATGATTCCTTGTGTGGAGATCCTCCTGGATAATATGTAATTCATTTCTTCTTGAGAGGGCCTTCTATTTCCTTATTGGGGTTCTCTACACAACATTCAACATATGTGAAATCAAATGTTTGAAATTTATTGGATATTATTACGAAGAAGTACATTATTAGTAAAAAGTCAAAGAAAAACTTCATGTTGATCACCTTTTGTTCCTAGTTCCCTTGTTTGAATCATTTTCATAAAAAAAAATTACATTCTTTTCCACTCAAATTTTGAACAATATTCTCTAAACAAATTTCATTTTTTTGCTTTGCATGACACATGTTAACTAATACACATCATTTAAACCCACATATAATTCAAAAAATATTACTTATATATAAAAACTGCAAGTGACTTGTATTTTTCTCTTCTTACGATGTGATTCCCTTGTGCCTGTTGCAATAAGTTTATTTGCTTGATCTTATATCATCATATTATATCAAAAAAATATTTTCATAATGAAATATACAAATTATGAAATGTGTTTTACAAAGTAGGCAAATAATTTTAATCTAAAACTGCAACAAGGTTCTAAAACATTTTTGGGTTGAGTTGTGCTCTTTTCTACAGTATTGTGCACCTATGCGTGTGATATAGTAATGCACATTGGTGTGTTTACATCTATAAGGAATATTGTGTAGCTCGATGCAAAACTATACAAAATCCTCACCCTAGAGTCTTGCAAGTTTTGTGACAAGTGGTGCACTATATTGTACTAAATGCATCGGTGCATTTATATTGTATAATGCACCCTTCTCAACTCAAAAACATTAAAAACAATTCACAAGGATAGGGTTTGGAATCTAAGGCAATGAGGAACCCAAACACATTGATATATCCTTTAAGTCCAAAGCACCATTTAGGACAACAAACACCCTAATCAACAAATACTCTAAGCCCCCAAAAAACAAATATCATTTCAAAGGGTAAAGAAACTAAACACTTATTGATAGGGTTTGCAACAAAAAAAAAATAGAGGGAAACAAAAAGGAAGCTAGGGTTTACAACACTAAAGGTGAGACTTAAACCCTTCTATTTTGTTCAAATGTAGTGTAAATATGAATAGGAATAAATCAAATGTTTCAAGGAATCTGTGAATCAATCAAATACAATTTATTGAGATGAAGAGAATGACATTACTTATTTGAGATTTCTCCTCTACATATTTGTATGCAACCCATAACAACCCCTTGAGAATTATGGTCTTCAAAAATTTCATCCACTTTGATATCTTATTTGGTCAACGTCTCTTGCACAAGTCTCCATCTAATATTTGTCATAATAATGGAGCAAAAGTTTTGTTCAAATCACTTTTACAAATGAAAATCGTGCTCCTTTTTGGTTTCCTTTTTCAACACATTGATGAAAAATACATTGTCTTCTAAAAAAATTGACACATCGTGCATTTTTCAGTATCAAGCACACCAATGTGTTATAATACAATAGATGTACCAACACAATATATTTAAACTAAAATGGAAGTGTGAACCTCTGCACATTGTACTTTGTAGAGGTTTCAACATATTTTTGTGTTTGTTAGTGCATAATAATATTAAGCACTCCACTCTATCTTGTGTCAACAACTGCATCGATACTAATACAACTAGTCATACGAATTACTTAAAAATACCTTCTAAATTACGTTTGAAGTTAGAATGTTACAAGGTTCCTACACTTTCTTTTAAGAGTAGACATGTACTGGTTGAGGTTTTGGCTCAAATGTTGGGGAAAAAGTGGTAATATCAAATGGTTTCTTCTTCAGTTTCCTCATTCCATATCCTTCCATGTCCCCCATGTTCCCCCTTTCCTTTTGTACTAAGTTTGTATTTTATTTATATTTTGATTATTGAATTGAATATATGTTATCTTTTTACATGCATTTGAGTAATTGTGCATTAATTTATGCAAGATCGTTATTCAGGATTGAGTTTGGATGCACATGATATGCTACCAGTTCAACCTACACAAAAATGTTGCAAGATCTTATACTAAGTAAGATACTACAAGTACATGGTAGATTAAAATGGAGAGACATTTTACCCTAATAATTATAATGTGCCAACTTCTAGCAACCATCCTAGGTCAATGGTATGTCACCATGAACTAGATATCTTTTATGAATCCCCAAAAATATGTGGTTGTTCAAAATGTAAGGGGTTGAAGGTGAATCCTTCATGTCGCATTGTCCCATTATGTTAATGAATGACTATGACAATATGAAATCTTAATACCCCCCAGTATTGTGAAGGACATGACAGGTGATATAGAAAACAAACATAGGAATACCTCCATATGCTCCTTGTTTAAAAGTTGGAAGCCATATCCGATGTGTTTTTTTCAAAATTGACCAACCTATCTCCTTTTGTTGAGTGAATAGAGAGTTATAGTAAGAAAAAATATGATACCAATACTATCTAAAACATCTATACTAGGAAGTCCAAAAAGTTGTACACAAAGAGAAACAATCTCCAAGTACACACCAAGATTCATCTAATTGTTAGAGGGTAGTAACGAATTCTTCTTTCTAGATGAAATCCATAATAAATACCAAACAATTGTTGCCATCACACTTTATATGGCACTTAGTCATCTTCCTTGCTTGTGCCCAATGTTGGAACCAAATTATCCTTTTGTGGTAATACTTATATGATTTCCAACTCTAAGATACATGCTAAAAATCTTGGGTTGTTTATCCTTTTACATGTGTTCTCTCCTCTCAACCAATGGTCTCACTTATGTCATTTTGTGGTTCTCTTTATAGATAGTCTAATTGCTTGAAATGTATTAAATACAAACATAGGTTTTCCATGTATAGTATGTGAATGAATTTATGCTTCTAGAAATATTGACAGGAAGAACCTATTATAGATCGATGGACTTCCACATAGTCATGGAAACATTGTAGGGTTCATAATAGTTGTAGGTGTTCATTGTTCAACACAATTTTTTTGTTTGAGGAACACTCCAATGGAAAAGAGTTCTTGATGAAAAGGAAGACATTGAGATTTTTTGTTGTGCATGCAATTCATAGTATGTCTTCTGGTGACGAGTTATTAATAAAATATAACTTTCATAGACCAGTGATTGCTTGTCAAAGGTAGCTTGCTTAATTTCTTGTCAAAGGTAGCTTGTCAAAGGTAGATCAATGTAAATTTGTTGCTTAATTTGACATTTATTTTCTAAAGTGGTTGGTTGCATGTGTATTGGGAAATTTTTTCCATGTTTCTAATAAATGCTTGGTCTAATTTTGTAAACAAACTAAAGGTATTTAATTTACTAATTTCATTGATTTAATGTTCATTTTTCAATTGAGATTAAGATGACGAATGACATATCTATCATCTACCATTGCACCCCACTAAAATTTCAACTTGAGAGAAGGTTTCCAAATGAGCAAAACTCAAAGAGGATGCATACCAATAATGGTTGGATAAACCACCTATTTAATTCTTACTATGTCTCCAGTCACTGATTTGAAACATCTACAGTAGCAGTGGTTCTTCAAATGTCGTCGATGAAAACAATGATATAGGAGTTAGTATGGATGATTTCTTATAGGATACATATCCCTTGAAGAAAATGTTGTTAAATGCATTCCACCAAGATGAAGTTGGGGAAAATGTTCATATCATTGATATCTTCTTTGAAAGCTTGAAATTTGTTTTCACCACCCCTCTTTGCACATGGGTGAAGGTCTACCTAACTAGGGACAAACATGATATTGTACAACTTGAAGGCAATGTATGGTATGTCAGATGTGTGTTTCTCCGCACTAATAAGGTAACTAACCATTAAGTTCCCTATATTTCAATTAATCTTGTCACATAATAAACATTGAAAAGGGATTGTATGTATGCGTAATGATAGTATACACTTGTATTGCTCACTGATTGCATGTTATTAAAAGATAAGGTACTTCCAAGTGATAATGTCCTCGTTGGTAGCTTCTAAGAGGAAAATCAACCATTGAAAACATTGGGTATTGCGTACCTAACATATCAGGTTCATCTGAATGATTGTATTGTTTACAGAGGTAAATACATGGACAAATTGATATGTCTACAATGGACATAATAGGTACCAATTTTTTTTAAAAAGGGTAAAAACATAAGACATTGAGGCACATACCTATAATTCAAAGGATTCAAAGAATAATTGCTTTGAAGAACTAGTCATGTTGCAAGGGTGGAATTCCTGACACCTAAGTAAGCTAGGAGTTATGTGGATCCCAAGAGATTTAATATCCATGAAGCATATAGTGAATACATGACCCAATTAATTCAAGTATCAAGTATGAAGCCTCTAATTAAGCATAGCCATCGACGGAGTTACCCTATATTCCCTCAAAAACATCAACTATTCTATGTGCTAGTGGTAGTGATAAATAACAATACCCTGCCATGGTTGTTTGTAAAGAATCAACATCTTATGTTGCCTCTTGTAGTTCTTGGTAGAAGAAGTTAAGAGAACGAATGTCTAGCTCCAACCATTTATCAATGAATTGAAGAAATTATGGGAATGTATATAAGTATATGATGTATGATGTATGAATACCCATCTTGATGGAGAGGTCTTTTACATTGTATGGCATGTGTGTACACCACACATTATTATCCAAGACTATGATTTTTCCCTAGTAAGCACGTCGATTGATTTGTTGATATCTATTATATTATTTAGCATACTTAATTTTGTGCAACTGTCTTCTTTGGTGCTAACATGTTTCATATTCAATAACATTGCAAGTCTTATAACAAAAGGGTATCATGGATGTAAATGGTATGGACTATTTATAAAGTCTAGGTGGTTTGACAACTTAGGAAATCAAGTGTATGGTTTCTCCAGAGTATTCCTCCCAAAAGACAATTGTTATAGAAAAAAACCTCTTCTTTCAATGGTAAACTAGAGATAACCCAAAGACATAAAATAATCACAATGACAGACAATTTCAGGGTATCTAAAATAGAGAAGGAGAAGGAAATTGTAGATTTTTTTAATTCAAGTGGAGAACCTATGTTCAATGATCATATATTTTTCAACACCTATGTTTATAAAAATTTCACTGGGATGAAAAGGAAATATATATCTTATGAGCTTCCACATTGGGAGAATCTTAAGATTGTTTGCTCACTAGATCCCATGCATATATCAAAAAAAAATTCATCTTCTTTATGGAGGTGCATATCATAAAAAAAAGTGACACATTGGGTGTTAGGAGAGATCTTATTACTTTTCGAATACTAAAAATTAACATTGGCCCAAACAAGTAAGTAGTAGAGAAGAAGTCAGTCACTCTTAGTATTTTAAAGAAGGTGATGTTCCATGGATTTCGAAGAAAGATAAATCTTTCTATAGAAAATGATGTTATATTGGGTGTGAAGGAACTTTCTCTACATGAGTTGACTTTAATACGTCACTTCACCATAAGTGGAAATTCACCATCTCCATCTGAAACTTCTAAGGGTATGTTTTTGAGTTACATGCTTCTTTTACTGAAGTGTAGGTTATATGGTATGCACTCATAGTATTATGCTAGTTAATTTTGTATGTGTTTATTTTATAGTGCCATTATATTTTGTTCATGTGCGGTTGTGTCAACTGTGGCTTCCCCTAGGAATTCAATGTGCCATATCAAAATTATATACATTTTTACGTTGGATTGCATCAAAGGAGATTCACATGGCCATAATTCCATGGTGGTGTCGAGAGATAGTTGAGATTGGTTTTTTGTTTGAGAAGGAATTTTCCATGAGTTTTGTGAGCTTGCAAGTCCATATTCCAATTCACCTAGTTGACGAGGTTGAATTAGCTAGGGTGGTCTCATGTCATTGGATGTTCTTCTTGGAGAGGTACATAAAAAAGTTAAAAGTTTTTGTTCGACAAAGGGAAAAATTGGAATGGTGTATGGTAGAGGGGTACATATTTTATGAGTCATTTTGTTACACTAGTGAGTACATTGAGCAAGTTGAAGTCACAACACTCATAGTAGTTTTGGATGACCACAAAAGGGAAGGTGAGCTACTCCAAGCTAATGTAAAAAGGTGCATGATAAAGAGTAAACCACTTATCTTTTGGTTATTTCTATAGAATTATTATTTATTTATTTGATCTCATACTATTCATTTTGATTTAATGAATACATCAAAAAATTTAGAAATTGATTCCATCAATAAATAAATAAATTACAATGCAGAGGAAATATGATCATGGGTCACAAGAGAAGGAAATAAGACAGTGACAAGAATAATTTTGCAAGATACCAGATATATAAAATATGCAGAACAGAAACGAAATGCTAGAAATAACAGAATAACAGTGAAATATCCAGCATAATCTTCACAATACACAGAAATGATATACG
>SNQJ01S0035762.1:161944-215452 GCA_010110895.2 Picea sitchensis
GGTAATCGTTAACCTACAGTTCGAGCCACGGTGGGAGTGCTAGTAGGCTGTGGCAGGGCTGTTGTCCACACCTCTCCCTCAACCTCTCTGGAAATCATGTGTGTGGCCCCCTTACTCCATATGTGAGTCTGGTCGGCAAGCTATCGTCAACCTGCATCATCAACCATCATGTCAGAACATGTCAACAACATATCATCAAATCAATAAATATTATGGTCAATAAATCAACTCAAATATCACACTCCCTGACTCAATCCGGAGTCCAAGGGCTTTGTCGATGCCTCTGCATCCTACAGGTCAAAAACCCTGCACACTCAAATAACTGAGTCAATAGCACCTATATATAACAATATTAATACATCATGTCATCTATCAAACACATCATAATCGAGTATAAATGTTTTAACATCAGAAAAGTCCAGATCACTTGCGAGCAAGTGTCCTCAAATAATAGGTTTTCTCAGTGCACCCGAGCGGGATGTTACAGTATGTCAATTCCCATTTAGATCTATTTTGTGCAGGTTCAACACATTTACAACCCCTTGTATTTCAATTGGGACACTATGTCCATTACATTAAACAAAATGTCTGATTTTCACAGACAATTATTTCAAAAAATACAACAGCTTGCATTGATATTCAAATCTATTGATCATCATTCTTTGCTAGAACTATTGTCAGTGTTTGAGCTGCTTCCATGACTTGGGTTATTTGGTCGAATGTTTTTTCAATTGCCTCGATTGTTTTCCTCTTCTTCAAGTTCCATCTACAAAAATAAAAATAAAGTGTAATGAGTGTATCTACATTGGTGATAATAATGATAATTGAAATACATAATATACATGAATGTGAATTGAAAAGAGACATACCATACAAATAATTGACTCTTGAATGATACAGATTCTTAAAAAAAAAATCTCATGTCTTTTGTCAACCACTCTTCTGTTGCCACATTTCCATACTTTGTTTCCTACAAGTTTTATACCCCATAATAAAGCATAGATTTAATATAAATGATTTTTTTGTTCAATTAATTACAAAATGAGATGAGTAAAACAACATAGATACTTAAAAATTCCACAATTAATTTTTGATATGCCAAATTATACTCACAACCCATACTTAACCCAATGTAAATCAATTCTTCTGATGGCTCTTCTTTGTATGTTAGCACTTGTTTGAAGACATTCAAGGATGGTTGTTGTAAAACAACTTAAAATATACAAAAATTAAATCTTAAGTTGTTATAAGGAAATAACAGTTACTCACAAACTTTGCTATCAACCATTTTCTTCCTTGTCGTCATGTTTTATGTGTTGAATGGGTTCCATTTTGTTTTCTTTTCTGTAAGAAAATACTTGAAAATTAATATTTAATGCTAAATTATTTATTTATATGTACCTAATAGAAAAAATAAATGATTTCATACATTTGAAGCACGGTGTTGTTGAGATGGCTCCTCCTGCGATGAAATTATGTCCATTTCTTTGACCATATCCTTGTACACTTTTTTGGACATTCCTACTAGCATATTTTGGATATCAGCTCGTTGATCCTTTGGAATTTTCATAATCTTCCTGAAAAAGGTAACATGACAATAAACTATTTTTATATTGATATATGAAAACTAAATATAACAAAATTGATATTAATCAAGGAATGCTTTGTATTAATATATACATATTCTAGAAAATCATTTTTAGGGATATTACTTTTTGAATGATTATTTTTTGTTGTTGTATGCTTTTTCAATTGCAAGTCTGATAGGTCTCATTGACAATTGATCTTAAAACACTTTTTGCAGTTTAGATATAACCTGGTTCTTGGAATCATTGGATTGATTTGTGTATTGTAAGTGGAAAGTAAGTCTATATGTCCATTCCACTATATCTCTCATAGTTTTGTAAAAGTCCCCCCCCCGCCCCGCCCTTCATTAACCTCCAACACCACTCCAGATAAGCTAAGGACCCATTAATCATCATTTACATCTTCTATACTTTTTTTTTCCTAGGTCAAAATTTCATTCATTCGTTGTTGGTCCCTGTAGAACATTAAACACATGTGAATTAATAGATTGTTTGAAACATGTTATCTAATATTCTTAAGTATATTATTAATGAAAATTCAAAAAAGAAATCATATTGAATAGTATTTTTTCATTCGCCTGATTCATCCTTTTGCAATTTTTCCTTCAAGCTTTTACGCTCTTTTGCACTTAGATCACAAAGAATATTATTGAGCTTTCTCATTTTGTGTCTCTGCATGACACACACTAACCAATACATATTATGTAAACTTACATATAGTTCAAACATATTAATTTTGTATAGAATTTACAAAGAACTTGTCTTTTTTGCTTTTTTGGATGTGTTATCATTGTGCCACTCATTTTTTTTGTTACTTAAACTATTCTCACACAATTTTTTTTATCAATATACAACCTATACCATTCAATACAAAAGATATTAAATATATTTTATAAATAAATCATATAATTTTCAGCTAAAAAAATAATCTGGCTTCCGGTGCGCTTTAATAATATGAAAGCACCGACCGTTCGATATAGGAAACACAACGACATGAAAAAATAAAATTTAAAAAAATATTTTAAATTACAATGGTGTGATTTGTATCGATAAAAAAACCGCTACTAGATTAAAAAATGAAAAAAAGTATCAAGAATGAAAAAAATAACCGAAAAAAATCACATTGATGAATGAATTTAAAAAAAAAATTATGTTACAATATTTCCGGTGTACTTTATCCGTGAGCACATCGCTGCATTATCGTCAAATCGGCACACCAATAACCAAAAAATGTTTAAAAAAAAATCATGACAGGGGCGAGAGGGTTTGGATCTAATGCAATAAGTGGTTCCCTTGCATCATATGCCAAATGCCTTATATATAGAAACACAAACCCATTAATCTGAAATGCCTAAAATGAAAATCCATAATTGTGAAGTGATAGAGGGAGTTAAACCCTAAGGTGAAATTTTGCAGCCACATAAGCAAGAAGAAGCAAGGGCTTAAGGTAAGTATGGATTTTTATTTTTTTCTGAATTTTAATTAAATCTAAATAGGGATAGAAATTGTAACAAATTTTATTATTAAAATCAACAGTAAAATTTAAAATTTTTATTATGCAGGGTTTTGAGTGAATCACAAAACCCTTCAAATTATGATCTTCTAAATAATTTTGTTGCTCCAAAAGGGTTTTGAGTGAATCACCATACCCTTCAAATTCTAATCTTCTAAATAATTTTGTTGTTCCAAGCATTTTGTTGCTCCACAGTGCTCCCCGACATGTCACTCTTCCAAATCTCTCGCCTGTAAATTTTGGCAAAATAATGAAATAGTGAATAACTTCTTACTATTTAAAGGACTTTATGAAATTGGCTTTTCGAAAAATAAATTCTTGCTCATTTTTCAATTGTAAAAAAACAAAGTCACGTTTTTTTTTAAGTTTTTCGAAACACTGTTGTGTTTATTAATATAACACACCGGTGCGTTTGGTTAGAAAAATAATCAGTGCGTTTGGTTAGACAAAGCACCAGTGCACTAAATTTTTTGAAGCACTGCTATCATATAATTCTTTTTTATTTATTTGAAATCTTGAGAACCGATGCGGTTAGTAATTAAATGCTTCGTTGCTTTATATTGTTATAGATGCACTAGTACGTTATGTTTAAAGAAGCACACCATTATGATTTAAAAGTTGTCTGAATTTTCATTTTCACATAAAATAGTATATTCATCTTCAATTATCTTTTAGGATGCATCCACATGACTAGCAGTACTTCATGGTATACATTTTTCGCTTAAAGTCGTCTTATTCTTAGAAATTTATTTTTGATTTTGCTCAAATGCAGAGATAAAATCTTATAATATCAAATGACCAATTATTCAAATTCCAACCCATTCCATCTTGCTCAAAGTCCATCATGGAGTTCTCCCTTTCCATCTCCAGTAAGTTCAGATTTTATTTATATTTCAATTATCTAATTGAATTTATTTTTTTTATCCATGTCAATCTGAATAAAAATGTATCCAAATTTGTTGGATCCTAATTTAGAATCGAGTTCAGATGCATAAAATATTCCAGCAGTTCAAAAACGTCGGAAGCTCTTATCAGGAGAAACATACCGCAAGCAGTTAGTAGATGAAAATGGGCAGTCGCTTTACCCTGCCAATTGTAACATGCCATCTTCCAGCTGCAATCTTGGGTCAACGATGGTAATAATTGTTTGGTAATTTGAACAAACCAATTGCATTGTGCTTACTAATATCATCGATGTACTAATGTTCGATATTTTTTAAATTAGGATTCTGATGATGAGAGACGTACCTATCATCTTTTGTTGCACCCCACTATAATGTCAAATCGAGAGAAGGATGCAATAAGAGCACAACTCAAAGAGGAATCATACCAAAAATGGTTGAATCAACCACCTATTCAATTCCCACTACGTTCAGATTCACCAATTAGGAATGACTACAACAATAGTAGTTCTTCAAAAGTTGGCAATGGAGTCAAACAAATAGAGGTTGGTATGGATAATTATTTATGGAATATGATTGCCATGGAGATAATGTTGTTAGATACATTCCAAAACTATGAGCTAGGGGATAATTCTCATATCATTGATACCTTTTTCGAAAGCCTGAAATCTTCTTCCACCACCCCTCTCTTTGGACCTAGTCGGTCAAAGTCTGGTATGACCCAAGGGGAGCATATATGGGGATAAATGTATATGATATGACCCCAAGGGTGGGAATATATGGGCCTAAATGTACATGTAATGTGTAAATATATATGTAATAAGGTTGACCTAATGGTAAAGGGGCCTCATGTGCAAGTGTGAATAGGTATATATAGAGGTCATGTATTCATTATTGGAGGATGTGAATTGTGATGTATGAAGGTATTTGGTTATTTGGAGGGGGTTCCCCTATTCTTTAAGGAGTTATTATGTAACTTGTATATCTTGGCGTTGTGATCCATGCTTACATTCTTTACATGGTGTGTACTTTTGTTTTGTTAATTTATTTTAAGCATTTGGTTCATTACATTTGGTATCATATCATCGATCCTAGGGTTTGTCTTCCTCAATACAGTCATTTTGGAATTGTCACTTTAACTTTTTTTCAAAGAAAATTTAGAAGGAAAAACCTAGAGGATATTAATATCAATTATTGTGCACAAGACATGTTGTACAATATCAATTAATACCATAACTTCCACTTGGAACATCCAATTTTTTCCAAACCTATGGCATTGAAAATACGACATTGTAGAGTAATACAAGTCACAATTTCAGACTCAAAAGGGATGAAATTGAAAAGATACATTAGAAGAAAGTTCGCTTAGGAGGACATAATCCAAATCAGGGTTTCAAATATATGTTCACTTAAAACTATCACAACTTTTGATTGGAATGTCTGATTGAGCTTATTCAAAAGCCATTGGAAACATAAAACATAGAATAACATATTGGAACAAGAATTACAACTAATTTATATCTGTATGTTTAATATAATGAGGTTGTAAGTTGAGGTTTGGGTTAGACCTCAATTAACAATCAATGACAATAACTAAATTTAATTGAGATGAAGACAATGATGAAATTAGTCCTGGGGAATGGTTGAGAATGATAAATAAAAATTGCAAGACTCCTTTTGGGGTGGGTATTTGTTTGAATGGTGAAGTTGGTAAGTGGTGGTATATCTTTGGCGAAGGTACTAGAAGAAGCACCACATGGAAAGTATTTGAATAATTATTCTCAAATAAAAGGATCAAGGATAAAAAAAAAATGGAGGAGATGCATAAAATTAAAGTCGAATTAAAGGAATATGAAGATCCAAGAAAATGTATTACAAAGAAAAGAAATGAGTTCTCTAAGTTGCATTCCCTTAATGAATCACTCATTAAGGAGATTAAGAACTTAAAGAAAGAAAAGAGTAGCAAAGAAAAATGGGAAAATGATGATTCAAGGGAAGAATTAAAAAATAAAGAAGAAGAGATATGCAGATTACAAAACCATAATAAAAAAAATACTAGATGAGGTTAATAGATTGAAAGAAGAAAAGAATAATTGTCAAAATAAAGAAAAAGAAAGGATCTTGGATGAAGAATCTACCAAAATACTTGAAGAGGAAATTTGAAAGAAGGTTGAAGAATCCCTAAATACTAATGAAGTAAAATTAGAAATGCAATCCAGAATTGAAGAAGGACGTCAAAATTTGATAAAAGGGGTGACATTGTATCTTCAAAAGGAGAAAGAAGACATGATTCAAGAAGGTCACCATAAGATACTTGAAGAAGTTGAACTCCATCTAAACGTTGTACATGCCAAATATAATGGTATTATATACAATGCTAGAGTAATCAAAGACCAAGCAAAGATGATCGGGGATGTAATTTTCTTTGAAAATAAGATAGATGAAATGGGTGTGCAGAATGAAGAAAAATCATCAAATGTCAAACCATATCAACACCCTCATTATCAGGAAATATTTCAAGGAAGACAAGAATATAAATATCATCATTATCAAGGAAGAATATGGAATACTCATCAATATTCATTGAATATGGCATCATAAAACCATTATTCCAGAAGATATTATCATAGACCAACATCTACTACAAATTGGAGAAGATTCAACAATGATACATGGAATCAAGGGAAAGAAAATCACACGACAACAAAACACCAAGGATTACAACCAAAAAGAATTGATTTTGGATGGATGGATCATCATTAATGGAAGGAAGAAACCAGGAACATAAGAAAATCATATTACTTGGTTTCATCACATGTGAAGCCTTTCATTGTAATTTTTTTAGGAAAAATCTTTTTGAAGGAGGGTACTATGTTATAAACCAAGGGGAGCATGTATGGGGCTAAATGTATATGATATGGCCCCAAGGGAGGGCATATATGGGCCTAAATGTACATGTAATTTGTAAATATATATGTAATAAGGTTGGCCTAATGGTAAAGGGGCCTCACATGCAAGTGTGAATAGGTATATATAGAGGTCATGTATTCATTATTAGAGGATGTAAATTGTGATGTATGAAGGTATTTGGTTATTTGGGGGGGTTCCCCTATTCTTTAAGGAGTTATTCTGTAAGTTATATATCTTATCATTGTGCTCCACGCTCAAATTTTGTACATGGTGTGTACTTTTGTTCTGTTATGATATTTTAAGCATTTGGTTCATTACAAAGTCTACCCAGCTCGAGACAAAAATGTTATTGTATAAATTGAAAGCAAATTTTGGCATTTCAAACACATGTTTCTCGACAATATTGAGGTAATTGACCATCAAGTCCCTTATATTTTGAGAAATTGTGTCACACAATCAACATTAAAAACTGTCGATTTTATGAACGTTAAATGACATTGTACATTTCTATTTCCCACTAACTGCAGGTTATTCAAAGATAAGGTTCTTCTGAGTGATAATGTCTTGCATGGTAGTTTTGAAGAGGCAAAGAAGATATTGAAAATGTTGAGTGTTGAGTACATATAATATCATGCATGTCTAAATTATTGTATTCTATATAGAGGAGAATATGAAGAAAAAGAGATATGTCTAAAATGTGGGCATGCGAGGTACCATAAATCAAATAAAAAGGGTAAATCACTTGGTACTCCTCATAAGATATTGAATCACACGCCTATAATCCCAAGGATTCAAAGGCTCTTTAGTTTCGAAGAATTAGCTATGTTGCAAGGATGGCATGCCTCGCACAAAAGTGAGTCAGGAGCTACGTGAATCCCAACAGATTCAATATCCATGAATCATATAGAGATTACATGGCCCAAAAAAATCAATGATGAATTATGAAGTCTACGACTCAGCATATCCATGGATGGTGTCAACCCATATTCCCTCCAAAACACCAACTATTCAATTTGGCCTGTAGTAATGATTAATAACAATATCCCCCCATGGTTGTCTATGAAGAATGAACATCTTATGTTGGCTCTTATAGTCCCTGGTAGACGAAAATTCAAGAATATGGATGTCTACCTACAACCATTGGTAGATGAATTGAAGGAATTATGTGAAGGGATACATGTATACAATGTATCAAGACCCATCGCAACAAAGAGGAGTTTTACGTTGTATGGTATATGTGCTTACACCATGTTGAGGAAAATATATGAGATGATCTTACTCAAGCATTTTCAGATCTTACTTAGCTAAAGAAGGATAGACAGGAATATCACCCTATGTTTATAGCCATCAAAATTTGTTTCCTAATCCACAAGTATTGATTACAAGTGCTTAGGATGATGTTTTTATAAATGAAAGAAATATAGAGACAGAAGTAAAAACACCAAGTCAATAATCAAAACAGATGAGACATAGAGAAATCGTTTATTCCATTCAAATTTATCAAAAGAATCGTTCTCTTTACAAAATTCCCTAAGGAAGTTTGGACCAAAGTCAAACATAGATGTCCCCGATGAAAACCATACAAAAGGAATTTTGACAGAAAGTAAAAACTGAACTTTAAAAGTTGGATCAGCTTGCCACAAATTGTTTCCCACTCGACTCTGCACAATATCCTTTATCAATCATGAAATTTAATTCACAAACAGACAAGTCTACACAGACTATCAAAGATAGATCAACACCTCTGAAAAACAAGTGTCTGAATGATGTAATTCATCCCTGAATCTTGTTGTCTACAATAGGACCCTGCTATCATAAAAGAGAATTAGGGCTCCAATGAATTAAAGAATGAATGAAAACTAAATTATCTCAACCAAAACTTAAGAGCAAACCTTAGTGTGCTTCTCCTTCTATTCTCATCTTGTCACTCCTTTTCGTTTTTCCTTTAAGCAATTAGAATTAGTTGAAGTAGTTGAACTACTTCTTTAGTTAAGTTAACTAAAACTCAACCAACTTTTTAGTTAAGGGGGGAAAATAATAAATCATAATAAGGGTTCTTAATAAATAATAACTAGTAGGTGGGACCCCTTGTGACTCCCTTTAGTTCTTTAACAAGCATAACACAACTAGTTAATCATTCAAACACATCCCTCCTTGTGGCTCCCATCATCACTCTCGTAATTTGAAAATTTATAGCAATGATAATTGAAATTATTTCCAAAAATGTATTATCCATATATCCAAAAAATAGTGTGTTGTCCAAAATTTCAGAAGTCCACTGTTCTCAACAATCAATAAATAAAAACACATAAAACCCATATTTTCCACTCTGGGAGTCAATCCTTCCCTTGTTGTTGTTGTCACCCTTTGATCTCTCTGAATTTTCCTTAGGATGTGTGAGCCTTTAGGCCTAATCTCACTGATAACATGAGAGCAATCATCTCTCAAATGCATGCGGGAGGACACAGATTTGGCAGAGTCATTTGAGGGAGAGGAAGGGGCAGCAATGGATTTTCCTTTGTTAGGAGCATGGTGGGGCTCAATTTTTAACATTTTTATTGCATGGGAAGACTGTACTGGTGAGTGGACAGGGGCAAATTGGACAATTTGATTAACATGTGGAGGAGAAGGTAGAGACAAGTTAGGCCAGCCTTGATGTTGGGAGACTGTTGGGTGGACAATCTCTTGCCATTCGTCGTTTTTAGGGACTTCATGTTGTAGTGAGACATGAGGGGGAACTGGGATACCAGGGACATGTGGGACTTGGAAGGGAGGCCTTTCTAGTGTAGGTTGGACCACTCCTTTCCCAATCCAATTAAAAAATTCATCTTGAAATAGTTGGTTCAACTCTTGCGAGTTTGTATAGAGAACCTTGGCATTCTAGGGCCCATGTTCCAATTTCCTCTTCCTATGTTACCCCGGCCATGGCTACCTCTTCTGAAAAATCTCATTCCTGTATGAATTATTGATTAGCAACTAGTTTCTTCAACAACCATACATCACATCTCTTTTAAATATGAAACAAAGTTTGGCTCAACAACACATCAGACTCATGCAATCCAATACATACAAATCGTTTAATACTTGTCAACGAACAAGGGGTGAATAAGGGTTCTAGGATATGTGAGGGATTGTATTGAGTGAAAAGTGTTAAGATGAGGTGGGATAGATCATGGTTACTACTCAACAAATCATCAAACAATCAACTGTATCGTAAATCAAAAGTATATATCACTGTAATTCATCCTTGTGCGATCCTTTAACTGTCATAATACATAATTTATCTTAACTATAATTTCATTTTAAGAACATGGAGTGTATAGTGAACATGGGAAGGCGAGGGGACTTGTAATGTGTGAAAAGTGAAAGAATGGTAGGGAAAATAACGAATATTGTTCATAAAACCAATTAAGTAATCCATAAAAAAAAACTATGTATTTGATACAAAAGATACAAATACCAATTAAACAATTATTGTGTGCCAAAATTGTTCATTGTTCCACATTCATTTCTTTAAAACTTCTCAATTAACACAGTCTATAATCATACTCAGAATCACTATGCCTTCCAACAGTTTTGTTAAGAGAATACTTGGTCTCTTCATTTCTTTTCCTTTCATTTAAAACAAGATCACAAGAAACACACAACCACATTGCTTCATCTCTAATCATCAAATATACAATTGTCCATAATTTGCAATCACCCAAATCAAACATATACACATGTCCCTTTTCCAGACTGAACAAACCCTAAAAACTTGTCTGATTTCATGCCTTTTCATTATACCAACCAATAAATCGTTGCAATAAACCATAACACAAAACCCGAGCTCCATCATCGATGATGCAATTTAAATAAAATATGCACGATGCCTCCATAATACATACACAGTGAAACGATGAAATCACATTCATTGATTTCCACAATTTGCCATGATCCCGATAGGGACTAATGAAACACACAACAACCACCAACTAGAAATTGACACCACGTTGTACGAATACAACAATCGAAAGCATAATGAGAAGAGACAGCCATTGATTGCACATTATCACTGATCAGCCAAATTATTCAAATAAAATGAGCTAGGTTTTTGACGCAACTGTCATAACGAAAAAGAGGCAATCCCTTGATTGTGTATCATTCCTCATCCTCGATCACAACTTCCCAAAAACTCAATCAAACAGAGACGAGATAATACTCAAAGGAATTGTCATGACTACTCCACCAATAAAAGATTCTCGATTCGAATAAGACAGTTGGGAATTTTAGCAAAAATGGGCTCTGTAACAATGAACACAAAGAAGCAATTAAGAGTTCGCTCGGTCAACAATAACACTGAGAGACTGGAGATTCTCCAACATATCAACCAATAGGCAGAGACCCTTCGATACAAGCATAGAGTTGCTTATAAATCTCGGTCTGTGTAATGGTGCAACAATTCAACGATGGGTAGGGTAGGACAACAATGCAGAGGAGCACCGAATGCCCATTGGATAGTAACGAGTACCCAGAACACACAGAGGAATAACGCTCGTGCAATTCTCATGAGCCGAACCAGTATATAATAATTCCAGTGGGAATATAGACCCGAGGCATAACCAACAACCATAAAGCATACATCTTGGCATAATGGCCATCATATAACCAACTTTTGATATACGTTGATGCTACTACCAGAAAAGTAATCCCACGACCAGGTGAATAACCCACGACCATGACTCTGGAAAATAATCAATGACCAAGAGGTAGTCTGAAAGCATACACAACAACCCCATAGAAGTCTGAATGAAACTGGATATGGTTACCCATATCTGTGAGGAAGTAGCCAGTAAGGCTAAACAGAGCGAAACCCTCCAACAAAATACCCATAACCACTTAAAACAATAGAGAGCTATCACGGTTTTCACCACACAGAACAACCAGCTAATGCATAATTCACCCAACCAATCCTTTTACTTGCAAAACAAATAACCACACAGTCATTACAGAGAGAAGACCCACACATTTACACAGTTGATAATCTCAGGAAAACACAAACCAAAGCATCTCTAATCCATCGTCCGTTCATACACAGAGTGAATTTCATGGATGGGTGAAAAGAACCATACATGTAACGAATAGCTTTAAAAAGGGCGAGTTGGCTGAGCAGTTCCTTCCAGGCCTAGATCTTAGAGCTTAACCACCAACAAAACAAAATGAAACAATAACCATACTATGGTGACGGCCCAATGGGAGAAGTATGGAGTGACATGCATTTACTGCACGTCGCTTTCATCTTCCTCTACATTCAATTTCGAAGTACACGACATCCAACAACCACCAATACATTAACCATGTCATTAATTCCAACCATTGAAACTTGCGACCATATTGCTTGCCAAATGCGCCACCCAAAATTCATATTAACCATTGTCAAAACCATACCATACCATATATCAAATTCACCCTATATAACTCAAATTTAATCACATAGCTACTAACCATTTGTAGTTAGGATTAACACTAACCTGTTTCATTTATTTTTGCACATAACTTCTAACATAGCATAGTATAGGCCCTCTCTTTTGGATTTTTTATAAGTCTCTTTCCCATTTATTTTGTTTTATGTTGTTACTAACATATGTCTTGTGCAAGTGTAGCTAGGTAATAATCATGGTCACATAATCAAATGTAACAATTGTAATACAAATGGCAATAATAACATAAAATTAAGCTTTGAATAACAGAACATCCATAAAATGCATCATCCACCTGTCATTATGCCAAAAAACAAAGCCAAGACTACATTATCAACCATATAAGACCTTGTAAGCAATCTCAAAATAGCAGCATAAAAAGTGTGATATGACTATCTCCGAGACTCCAGTCTACAAGGGGGTCTCACCTACTAGTATTATATATTATTAGCATAGTTTAAATAATAGGCTTTAACAATACTTTGCGAGCGAAATTCCTCGTTACGATTTTTATCATCAACACACCACACATGGTTATCCAGGCTTAGGAGTTTGATATGGTAAATTACATGTTTATTGATTTGTTTATATATGTAACAATGTTTTTTGGCATATTTAATTTGTTGTGATTGTTATTATCTTTAATGCTAACATGCTTTGTATACAATAATAATTTCGCGTGTCTTGTAACAAAAGGGTATCATGGATGTAAATGTTGTGCACCTTCTCTAAAGGCTAGGTGGGCAAACCACCTACAAAATCTAGTGTATTATTTCTCCAAGGTATTCCTCCTAGAAAAACACCCTTACAGAAGAGCAACATCCACGTTCAATGGTAAACCAGAGAGAACCCAAAGGCTTGCAATAATGACACCAACATAATGGCTTAGAGAATATGAGAGAGAGAAGAAGAAGGAGATTACATAAATGTTCGATTCAAATGGGGAACCTATGTTCAATGATCTAGAATTCTTCGACACCTATGTTGAGAAATTTCCCATTGGGATGAAAAGGAAATTTGTCTTTTATGAGCTCCCATATTGGGAGAATATTAAGATTTCCCACTTACTAGATCCCATGCATATATTTAAAAATGTTTCATCTTCTTTGTGGAGGCACATATCATCAAAAGAAAGTGACACATTGGTTGTTAGGAGAGATATTATTTCTTCAAAAACTAAAAAAAAACATTGGACAAGGAAAGAAAGTAGAGGAGAGGTCGGTCTCTCTTGGTCTTTCAAAGAAGGTGATGCCCCATGGATTTTGAAGAAAGATGATCTTTCTTTGGAAAAGGAAGTTATGTTGGGTGTGAGGGTGTCTTCTTTATATGGGTCTTCATTGTGGCGCAACTTCACTATGGAAGATCATTTTCCGAGGTTGAAATTGCGTGACCATTTGAACCTTCTAAGAGTATGTATGTCAAAAATATGCTTTTATTATTTGTTTTAATTTTTCTGCCATGGGATAAAACACAATTAATTTTGTATGTGTTTACTTTGTAGTGTCATTATCCTCTGCTCGTGCATAGGTGTGTGAACCATGAATTCCCCCAAGACCTACTACGTGTCATATCTAAATTATCTGCATTTGTACGTCGGATCACATCAAAGGAGATTCATATGGCTAGCATTCCACGTTGGCATCAAGAGATAGTTGAGATTGCTTGTATGTTTGAGAAGGAACTATCGACAAGTGTCATGGACTTGTAGATTCATCTTCTAATTCACCTCGTATATGAGGTTGAATTATTCAGAGTGGTCTCCTGTCGTTGGATGTTCTTCTTAGAGAGGTACATGAAGAAATTGAAAGGATTTGTTCGACAAAAGTAAAAACCCGAGGGGTCTATAGCAGAGGGATACATATCATATGAGTCTTTCTATTATGCCAGTGAGTACATCAAGATCATAAACACACTAGGTGCGGTGATTTGGGACGATGAAAGGGATGAAGGAAAAAGAGAAGAGGAGCTTCTCCAAACAAATGGAAAAAGGTGCTTGATAAAGAGTAAATGACTTATCGTTTATCAAATTTCTACNGATTTCATGAATATATACATCAAAAAAATCAGAAATTGATTCCATCAATAAATTCATTCTTTACAATTCAGAGGTAACATAACCGTGGGTTGCATTGTACTAACAGAATAGCAGGAAATGGGACAGTGACAAGAAAGAATTCAGACGGTTGAATGGTAGAAGCATGCCTTATCCTGATCATTTAAAAGAAAATATTCCAATGATATGCCCCAACAGTTGGGTTGTTGACCAAGTCAGAGAGAAATACGGTGCATCCATTTGTTACCCACATGTTGAAGAGGATGCACTAAACATAGGTATTGGTGCAACAACTCGATAATAATCTCTTTGTGTACATTTTTAACTTCATAATGCACCTTTGAATTGTAACATCTATATTTTATATTTTATTGGTCAGTTTATTAGACATGTGACACTGTGATTTTTTCACTTTTTTGTAGGTGCATATGTTCCCATCTATGTGGGCATATGGACATCATTTTCGCACAGAGGATGTCGATGATGGACACATGAAACAAGACTATGGAGTGGAATTCAAGTTCAACCAATCTAGTCATGCTAGTCACTACGATCAAAACCTAATACGGGGGAAGTTAGGTTATGTTGGAAACATACAAGAGATCATTCGAGTGGACTTCTCTTCTTTCCAATGTGTTGTTTTTAGGTGCAAGTGGTGGGACACCTTTGATAGGAATAATGTAAAGGAATATCACGATAGTGGGATGATATGTATCAACTCTAGAAAGATGTGGGATGAAGCTAAGGGGATTTATGTTTTCCCAAAACACTGCAACCAAGTTTTTTTTTACCCAGATGTGTTGGAAATGGATTGGTGGTTTGTATTAAGACACGACCCTAGATCAAAACATATTTTTTAGAACAACAATGTTATCATGCCAAGAGAGGAAGATAATCAGGGTTATGACAATGGAGAGTGATATGTACATGTTTTATTTCATCAATTATAATGTTGTTGTATCTTTTTGTTATCTTTATTTCGATAATTATATTGTTTTTATTCATCTTGTAACGGAGGAAATGAAAATTTAATTATAACAAATCTTTGAAGAATTTTAGTTGGTTAACAGACTGTTTGATGCGTAATGTGTTTGTCTTTCAAATTATTTGTGATTGCATGGAACGATTGATTGAAATAGAATTTTATATTTTTATTTGAAGATATGTATATGTCATTGCATGTTTAATATAAAATTTTAGCAATTATTTTCATGATAAAGTCGTAACAACATGTTTTTAGTAAAAAAAATATCGTCAAACATTTTATAGTTGGAATTTTATATAATTGGTAAGATTCGCAAAGGGTTTTACACTTAAAACTAAGTATTTCCAATTATGAAATCCTGAAAAATGTCAAACCAATTGAACTTTTAATGGGATATGAAATTCTACTTTCTCCAAATAAAGTTTTGTGATGTTGAAATCAATCTCAAACATCTTGGAACAATTAATGGCAATGCTAACATTTAACTAAAATGATAGAAAAGTCTTTTCCTTGTAGGATAAATACATCAAATTTGAAGTATTTAAGAATTCAATATTACATGTAATTGCCAGAATACACATCTGAGAAATTTTATTTTTTTTCAAAAAGGCCTCAAGTTGTTAGAAGTTTGACCCTTTACAAACATGTTATTGAAGCATTGAGATATAAAAAAGAGCTTTCCAAAACATTGTTTCGTTGTCACAATGGTGTTAGAATTATGATCTTTCGTGAAGGTGGTATTTATCCATTTATTAACAATCCTCTTACCCTTGGACACACTCAAGCACTTGTATAAAGAACTTCTTTTAGTGATATGAATTTGATCCTTAAATCTCTTAGGGAAATTTTAAGATTTGCATTGTATCTCCTTGCTTGAGCGTTTGAGTTATGAATATTTTAAACCATGAATGAGTTATTTAATTAATTTTTTTAATTATATATATATGCAACAACATATAATTTTATAGTTGGAAACATGTTTTGATAGCGACCTACC
Organism: Picea sitchensis; assembly: GCA_010110895.2. Taxonomy (NCBI): domain Eukaryota; kingdom Viridiplantae; phylum Streptophyta; class Pinopsida; order Pinales; family Pinaceae; genus Picea; species Picea sitchensis. The sequence continues at coordinate 178,350 of SNQJ01S0035762.1, forward strand.
AGGTCTTTCCCACAGTATGGAAACTTAAAGTGGATATGTTCCTCATTAAACCCACAATGGGGTGTCCAAGGATCTATCTAAAAGCATGTAAAAGGCTAATCACTTAGGTGCTTACCTAATTACTCTTCAAGAATGGATAGAACCATAACCCAATCTAAAAAGGTACTTGTTGTATATATAACAGCTCTAAACCCAAGCTCTTATCCTTCAACTATGTGATCAATGGCTATGATCAAACACTTATCCTCTTGAGCGCACTTTCGTGTAGCGCTTCCTCCTGACGCCTTCACTATATGATCAAATTTCATAACCAAGCACTTAACCTTTAGAGCTATCTCTCTTGGTCTCAATCATTCATACGATTGAGGGTTATGACCTTATATCAATAAAAAAAAATGCTTAGTCTATATATTTTATCCCTGGGCAAAATCAATTGTTTTGTTTTAATCAACGATTGAGATCGGCGGCCCATGTGAACCAACAAAGTGGCACATTAACACTTTTCTATTTACACATGTTAATCCTGAGTTGAGACGTTACCAAAAAACTGGACGGTCCATATCAATAGTGCAACACTCCCTTTGAATTAATATTTGTGAAACTTTACTGTGCGCTATGAGTCTCCTCCGTCGATCATGTCTCGAAATCGATGGTTCAATGTCTTTATCGTGCAAATCCTTGTTCAGATCAAATCGAGGACTCAAATTTTATCTACCACTGACTGGATGACTCCCACTCAATCTTGGGATTAAACCTTATTAACCTTGATCTAACGACTATCATTCACTGATGGAATGATCTGATGGTTCATGTATATTCCTTCAAATTGCATTGCTACAACGACGATTATATCATCAATCCTTTATAGTGATTGAAGATCTCTTGAATCCCATTCACGATCTTGCTCAATATTCATTTCTCTCTCACCTGAGCTTCAATTACCTCCAAACACACTCTAAGCTCTGTAACATCAATTGTTTACACAGATCTACACAGTTACCAATGTCTAGTTTCACAGAGACATAATGTTCAAGATGACAGAGGCTCCTCACACATAATAAACATAAATTTTCTCAATGATACTCGACACAGAGTATTCCTTCCCATTACTCAAGTAGGCATACACTATACATAGATTTATATAAGGATTAAATGCCTTCTCAGACCTGAATTGTACTCAATGTGTCCTTCTCTCTTGTAAGCCTAATTCTCGACTCAGATAGCTACTTTCCACTCAGTTGGCCGCTCTTCTTCCTAGCCTATTCTACATTTGTTGGCCACACCCCTAATGCCTCTAAGGCTTACAATGTTATACAAAAGTATTTTGAAACCAATTCTGGTTCAGATCCACAATCCTCTCAAAAATCAATCTCTAAGGATCCTCTCATATCCATAAACCTCTCACTCAACTCCTATCTTTAGGATTCACAAATTCCTATGAGATCTAACTCTCAAAAAACCAAATCTTAGGATTTCTCTCATCCTTCTAATATCTCTCTCATTTCCCAATCCCTCTCTTGTTCTCATACATTCGAGAACATTTATAGCCCCTCACTCTCAAATCCTGTGTCTCTCTTCTAGAAACCAACAAAACATAGAAAAATACAATAAATCAACCCTTAGGGGACCCAATCCCTAGTAAATGAAACACCCCCTAGGTCTCTACAAAATGTACAAGATTTTGGAGGTAGGATTTTCCTACATTAGACTCCCAAGGAACAAAAATGTTTATTATCTCCTGATCATGAGTTCCATCTGTTGAAATCCTCATGGATCCCAAACTTTATATTGTTGCTTGCTTGCTTTGTTGTCCTATTGTAGTGTTGGTGTCTGCAATTATCCATTTTCTCTACTGATGTAGATCTTATTTGTTCCTTCATGTCTTCGTTGAGACATTTTTACCGTCAGAATCCTCAATTCTTCAATCTCAATGTCCATCTTATCCTTGTGTTGGTACATACTATGCAATTTGTTGTTTTGTTGCTGAATTTTGTTGTTGTTGCTACTATCCATTGGTTGTTGCATTATATCTTCAGGATTCTTCCTCTGATTTCCACTTGTGCCATTGTTAATTGAGACATCAATTTTCTCTTCTAGACCTGCAAATCCTTTGTAGCCTTCATCACTTGTATCTTTATCCAACCATTCCTCCAGAAATTTCATCTTTGCCTCAAAATTCATCAACTCGGAATGTTAAATTTGAGGTCTCCTTTCATCTTTAAGAAATAGCTCAAAATATATTTATCTAATCACCTTTTCATGTTCATCATTCTCTTCTATTTCTTCGTCCTTTAATTTAAATTGAAAATTATTTTTTACCTCTGCCTCCTCATATGCTAAAAGCATGTTTCTATCACTATTAGGTACTTGTGAACATGTTTGCTTCATGGCTGTAATTTCCTCTTTTTCAGACTTAGATTTCCTCAACAATCTTTCCAACAGTTCAACCTCTTCATTCCAATTTGTAAGAATTGCATCAGAATGCTTCTCTCCAGCTTCCTTTTGGCTATCTCCATGAGCCAATTTCTCCTTTCTTTCTGAAACAACAAGTCCCCCTAACTTTCTGTCAACATTTTCTTTGAAAAATTGTGTATGATCTTCCCCTTCATTGTCCTTATGAGACAATGTTTCCTCATCCTCCATATTTAGAACATAATTATGATCCGTTCCTTTCTCAGGGATGTAAAAATACATTTGTTTTTCTTCCTTCTTCATGAGAACTTCACATGACTCATCATTTGCTAAACCTGCAATCACACACAAATTGTCAGTTACAAAAACATAAGGCTTACAAGCCTTCCTTTCTTCCTCTGTCAACACATCCACGTGATTATTTGAACTCTCCAAAGAGTTCATGAGAATTCATGCAAGTCTCTCACCTTCAATCCCCAAACAGTCTGTGAGACTCTCAATAGGTCTCCTTTCAACATCATCTTCTCTAAGGAGTTATCCTTACTCTGGTTCACAATAGTGAAATTCCTCCTTAGTCAATGGCATTTGTTTGAAATCAACTCCTCTGAGTTTCTCCTTCTACATCCAAGAATTAATTATCTACTTTATCTTCTCCAATATTTCCCTCAAATTCACTTCAGATAACTGCATTACTGGCCACGTGACCCTTTTTTTCATCCTCCATCATTGTCTCTGGTTCTATTTCACTTTACTTTGTAGTAGTATCTCCATGATAATGATCCTCTCCCTCAGCCCACTCATCTCTTTGTCATATTCCTCTTGATTCATATTCTTTATGTCAATTTCCTTGGAACCCTTTCTTCTTCTGTTGTGGCTTTCTTATGAACCTTTGCAATCACCATCAATATGCATTGTCTCCATTCTCTTTCTCTTGTGAACTTTATCTTGTCCACTTGTAGGCTGCACTCAATCCTTTGTAACAAGCTCTCTCCATTTCATGTTACCCGATACCTTACTAAGCTTCTCCTTAAACTAGTCTTCTAGTATTCTTTTGGTTCTCTCTATCTTAGAACTTCCTTTGAGCACTCCTTTCTCTTCTTGGCTTCTACAGTTTCCACTTCTTCTCTTGAGAACATTCACCTTTCTTCTTCATCCAACCTCAGCTGGAATTCTTTAACATTCTTGCCACACTTCTCCTTCAAGAACTCACACATGATTTTCCTCATTCAAGAACTCAATTGTTCTAAGTCATAGCTCTCCTAGATGTCATAGCTATTATCAAATCCTTTCCTTGTCTTCTCTAACCTTCAAACACAACAAAAGTTAATTCAAACATATTAAATCGATATCTTCAAGATCTCCTCATGATATTGACCCCTTTTGATTCATTCCTCTGAATCAATTCATCTGCTTTGTCCTGTCATATTTCACTGAATCTAAGATCCTCTATACAATATATCTACATCAATTGTCCTCAAAAGCACACTTGCTCATAAATAATCCAAAATAAATTTCTCTTTTAAGGGAATACCATCTTTGTGAAATATCCTGCAACTTCTCCTTTGATCTCCTTTCAAAGTAGGATACTTGTCTCTGTAGTTTCCACCTTCTTTTCTTAAGAACATTCACTTTTCCTCTTCATACAACCTCAGCTGGAATAATTTAATGTTCTTTCCACACTTCTCCTTCAATATCTCACACATGCTCTTCCTCATTCAAGAACTCAATTGTTCTATGTCATAGCTCTCGTAGTTGTCACGGCTATTATCAAATCATTTCCTTGTCCGCTCTAACCTGCAAACACAACCAAAGTTAATTCAAACGTATTAAATTGATATCTTCAAGATCTCCTCATGATATTGACCCATTTTGATTCATTCCTCTGAATCAATTCATCTTCTTTGTCCTGTCAGATTTTGCTGAATCTAAGCTCCTCTATACAATATATTTGCATCTATTGTACTCAAAAGCACACTTGCTCATAAATAATTCAAAATAAATTTCTCTTTTAAGGGCATACCATCTCTCTAAAATATTCTGCAACTTCTCCTTTGATCTCCTGTCAAATTAGGAGACTTGTCTTTGTAGCCTTAAAGAACATCAATGTTCTTTCTCTTTCCCCAAGAGTTCAATCATGCTCTGTCAATTTCTTGTTGATTTCACTGCACCAATATCTGCAATCATTCATACGAGCAATTTAATTTTCTCTGATTACCTTTTCCAATTTCAAAGAGCACTACATGCGACCTACCAGATCTTTCCCGCAGTATGGCAACTTAAAGTGGATCTGTTTCTCATTAAACCCACAATGGGGTGTCCAAGGATCTATCTAAAAGCATGTAACAGGTTAAGCGTTTAGGTACTTACCTAATTCCTCTTCAAGAATGGCTAGAACCATAACCCAACCTAAAAATGAGCTTGTTGTATATATATCATCTCTAAACTCGAGCTCTTATCCTTCAACCATGTGATCAATGGCTATGATCAAGCGCTTATCCTCTTGAGCATTCTTTCCTGTAGCGCTTCCTCTTGGCACCTTCACTATATGACCAACTATCGTAACCAAGCGCTTAACCTTTAGCGTTAGCTCTCTCGGTTCCAATCATTCATACGATCGAGGGTTATGACCTTGTATCAATAAAAAAAACACTTAGTCTATATCTTTTATACCTGGGAAGAATCGACGATTGTTAAGCCCTAATATTGGCTCATTACCACTTAATTGGGGCATATTAGATTAGTAATGTTATTTTATTTATGTCGGCTTTAGGCCATTAGTTGTGATTTAGATTAGTAATGTTATTTTATTTATGTCGATGTCGGCTTTAGGCCATTAGTTGTGATTTAGATTAGTAATGTTATTTCATTTATGTCGGCTTTAGGCCATTGAAACCTCCTAGTCCCTATATATACCATACATTTCATTTTGAATCATCTCAGACTCTGAACATTTAAGTAAAAGGAGGCCGCCCCTCAAGAGGCTTATTATCCTGATATTATCTCTTTCATGCTATACTCTTCTTGAGGTTTTTCTATGCTATATTGATGTTTGGTTCTTAACATATGGTATTAGAGCTCAAGGTCTTGGGCTCTCACCAAGATCCGACAATCAGTGGCATTTCGGCTATAACTTTTCTACAACGCTTCAAGGAACGATTTGGAGGGTATTTAGAGGACAGATCAAGAACCTGAACTCTCGGAGCCATTTACAGAAATTATTGTTTTATCTGTGGTAAAAATTTCCACTTCTGTGTCATTTTAAATTTCCAGATACACCTTGTAAAGTAGGGTATCTCACTAGTCCTATTTACTAGTCTTAAGAAGTTGTTCCAGGTAAACAAGCATAACTTCAAGGTCGAGTATCCAAATCTGAGTGGACCTGGCTCTACTGGATTGTGGACACCAGTATTTTGGGTGCGAAGTTTCAGAATTTGATATCAATTATTTTGTAAAGGGGGCATCTATAAGTGCTAAGGAGATCTCCGAAAGGCCAAAAATCGGCAAGTTGTGAGGGAAGTTACTATAAATCTAATTTCATGTTATCCACCTTTGATCGCACTGCGTACTGCAGAAGAAATACTTAGAACTACTCTTAAAGGAAAGTTTCATAAATCTTAAGGGCCAAAACTTGGGAGATATAATAGAATAACTATTGTCTAGAAGGTAATCCACCTCAAAATCAAGACTCAAAAGTGATATTCAGCCAACATGCTACTCCAAAAGGGACCTCCTACACAAAATAAGCCTCCCGTAAAAATCCTAATTGGACTCTTTGATGAAGGTGAAGAAATGCTAGGGACATAAAATGATTTACAAAGAAGATAGTAAAAAAGATGAACTACAAGAGATGAGGGATCTAATGGTACTCAAGATGGATTCAATGGAAGCCAAGATGGATCCAATGGAAGCTAAGTTGATACTAAGATGGATGTATTTAAAAGGAGATCATGGAAGCATTGAGAAATTTCCAGAATAGAGAAGAAATCTAAAAGTGAAAATGCATCCCATGAAATTCATGTGATGAAGACAGCCAAGGAAGCAGAATCAAGAATGGAGAAACCTTAACTTTGGTTTGAAGAATTCAACCACGCTCCTGCAGATTGATAGCGGAGGAAGTTCTTGATGGCAAGGGACCCAATCACATGGATACTTCCGGGATGGAGCAATTCTTGATCTCTATAATGTGCCATATACACAAAAAGTACCGAATTGCTTCTATATTTAGAACCTAATCAATTTGTTTGGTATCGATGGCTTTGTTCCCTAGAACGCTTCTTCACTTGGACAATTTTCACTAAGAAATGATAGTACACTCATGATACAAGGAGAAATACTCTCTTTAGCCAATTGATAAATCTCAAGCAAAGGGTTCACATCGACTACATTGAGAACTTCAAAGATTGAATATAAAGGTAACCGACATTCCGTGATGAGCACTTGATTGATGTATCTATAGGAACTTTAAAGGACAACATTCAACATGAGGTCTGGCTTCTTTGGGAAACCCAAATCATTGAGAATGCATTTATGGCAAGAAATGTTGAAGGTAAAAAATATGGCTATGGCTACTAGGAAGGGACCTATCCTAACATCTATAGAGAGAACAATGCTCCTTCTCCTAAAACACATCAATCTAGCTATTGACACCTCAACAATTGAGGGAAAGAAAAGCAAAAGGTTTTATGCTTTAATTGTGACAACAAGTACAAGAAGTGGGACATAAGTGTGGAGAGAAGAAATTGTTCTACATAGATTGTGAAGAGGAAGAAGAATAAGAACAAGAACATCTCAAGATGAAAATGTGTGAAGCAATTCTCTGGCTCAAGAGTTAACCCTACGACATCGTAAGTAGTAAATGCATTGGCTATAATTAGCACCCTCAAACCCTCAAGATCAAGGATACATCAAAAAGAAAGAGGTAATAGTCCCAATTGATTCGGCAAGCATCATAATCTCATCTACTATAAATTAGCCAAAGATCCTTAAATTGGTTTTGTATATCTAGCCAGAGTTCGCTAACAGTCATGCATGGAGGAACCATCAATTGCTCAGAAAATGCAATAAGATCAATCTTACTATGGGGAAATATGTAATGAATAGTCCAATGGATTCCTACACCCATGGGTGGTGCAGATAAGTTGTACTGGGAATCTAATGGTTACAATCATTAGGAAATGGGTTTTAATTTTCTGCTAAGAACTTTTCATGAAATTTTCAATCGAAGGAAAAGAAATTGAGTTGAGAGGTATCATGTAGCGCCCCGGTAAGGTGACAGCTCACCGGTACGACAAATTATTGGAATAAGGGGCATCAAGGCATTGCTTGCAAAATATGCCTACTAGATGTTCAAACATCCAGCTTATCTATTCCCTCAAGATCAAAGGACTACTGATAGAATTCCAAAGTATTTGAAGATATTCCTGTGTTGTCTCCCACCAACCAAATCAAGGATCATGAAATTCACCTAATTCCCTGGAGTGTTCCTCCTAACATCGTGCCATGCTGCTGCATACCCTATGCCCAGAAGAGTGAAATTTGAGCGCATGGTTGAAGAAATGTTAGAGGGTCACTGCTTAGACCTAGCCAAAGTTCTTTACCGCACTACAGGTAATGGTATTCAAGAAAGATAGCCTGTATATATGTGTCCGACATAGAGAGCTCAACAAGATCACCTATTAAAGATAAGTTTCTATCCATGGATTGATGAATTGTTAGATGAACTACATGGAGCACCTATTTCGCACAAAATTGATCTCCGCTCAGGGAAATAATGGGATCGGTCGAAGGAAGAAGATATCCCAAAAAGCATTCCGAACTCAAGGAAGGCTATGAATATTTTATCATGCCTTTTGGCCTTTACAAATGCACCTCTACATTCCAAGGGTTGATGAATTCCATTTTCAAGCCCTTCCTTCAAATTTGTGTTAGTGTTTTTGATGATATACTAATCTATAGCAAGTCTTGAGGATCATCCGCACATGTTGACAAGGTGCTAACTACTGTAAAGGAGCATCAACTATATGCCAAACCATCCAAATGTTTCTTTGGAGTAAAGGAGGTAGAGTATTTGGGTCATATTTGTATCTCATGAAGGTGTCAAGGTAGACCCTAAATAAGATTACATATACATGATGTTCCCCAATATCTCTAAAACATTAAAAAAAAATCTTAGAGGATTTTGGTTTGACAGGTTACTTCACCAAGTAGTTTGTCTTGAATCATGGAAGAATAAATAACAACACCTTTAAAAAATTTAACTAAGAAGGATGCATTTTCATGGACTCCTGTGAGGCAATCCAAAGCTTTGAACAACTTAAAAGAGGCTGTATGTGTACAGCCTCCCCTGTCTTGACCACTCCACTACAAAAAACCTTTATTGTGGAAATGGGATGCCTCGAAATGGAATCTCAGGTCGCCCCCACGTGTTAGGTTGAAGGCCACTTGATTTTAAAAGTCCACCACTCAAGGGAAGAGACTTACACAAACCCATTTATGAGAAGGAAATGATGGAAATACTACATGCATTGAAGAAATGGCTCTACCTATTGTGGTAGGTACTCTGTCAGTACTGTATCATGATAGTCTTAAATACTTTGAACAAAGATTATCTTTAGAAGAAAAAAAAATCGGCAAATCCAAGATAATTTAAGCATGATTTTGAAATCGCCTATAAAAAAGGGGAAGCAAAATGTTGTGGCAGATGCACTCCTCACGAAAGGGATGAAGATGTTGAGGGCTCTCTCTATATCTTGATCATCCAACCCATTGGATAATAGAAGCAAGGATGAAATGGAAGAATGACTAAAAGTGTGGACTCTCATTGAAAGGTTGCAGGATTCCTCCGCATCATACATTTACATGGAAAATGATCACTATGGTACAAAGATCGCTTTATAATTTATGTGTAAGAACTCCCAACTCAAACAAAAGGTGCTATTGAACTCAAGACACCCTCTCCCAATAGGAGGAAGTTCTGATTTTGAAAACCTACCATAGAGTCAAGAAGGATTTTTTTTTTTGGGATGGCCTTTAAAACCGGAGCAAGGTTCAAAGGTTTGTGGCGTAATCTCATTTTGCCAACAAAATAAGGTGGAAACAATTAAGACCCTGCCCTTTTACAACCATTATCCATCCCAAGTCAACACTGGGAGGAGGTTCCATGGATTCTTACTGCTGTGGTTACCAAAGTCCCAAGGGAAAGAGGCTACTGGTGGATTGTTGATAGATTGACTACACGCGACACTCCCTTGTGCACTCTCCCTCACCCCTTCAAAGCTGAAGTATGTTTGCCACCGCATTCATGGAGACAGCTTCCAGTGTGCTACATGGCGTACCCCAAAGATTATTGTAAGTGATAGAGATCCCATCTTAACTAGACACTTTTGGACATAATTATTTTCTTTGTTTGGGTACTCCACTACTCCATAGCTCATCCTATCATCCCTGCTCAATCATTGGACAAACCGAGATACGGAACAAATGTCTAGAAGGATACCTTCTGTTTTGTCTCTAATAAAATGTAAGCACAATGGTTCAAATGGTTACCCCCATGCATCGGTGGTATAACACTCTTTCACACTGCAACAAAAAATGACACCCATTTATGGTGCACTTTTATGGTAACACTCACCTCCTTCCATCACTTCTTCCTCTAAAAGAAAATCTAAAGTTCAAGTAAAGCAAAGATCACATCGAGAATCAAATAAATAAGTTCTCCAAATCTTAAAGCGACAACTTGACCATGGCACAAAATCGCATGAAACAACAAGCAGATCAACATCAGAAGTGAAAGAAGTTTTCATAGGGACTTGCATTTTAAGACTACAACCATACAAAACAGATGTCCCTCAAGTAAGCCAAGAAGGATAATAAATTATCACCAAAGTACTCATGGCCCTTATAAGGTGTTGCAAAATATTGGTACTATGGCATACGGGGATTGAGTCACCGTGGTCTCACGAAAATAATCTTAGCTTCCATGTTTCATGCTTAAAGAGTTATAGGATACAAGATCCTACCAAACTATACTGCTTAATCCTGGATTTCCAGGAAGGAAAATGATATTGAGCCTCAGCTACTCACCTACACAAGACCCGCTTAATCGAGTAATAGATCCATCTCAGAGTATCCCATTAAATGGAGGAAACTACTCACCTGAAGATTCCACTTGGGAAGATGAGTCTTTATACGTATATCCGTAGAGTTACCTGCCGCCATGGACAACACTTGTCTCCAAGGGAGGGGCATGTTAAGCCCTAATATTGGCTCAATACCACTTAATTGGGGCATACTTATAATAGTAATGTTATTTTATTTATGTCGGCTTTAGGCCATTAGCTGTGATTTAGATTAGTAATGTTATTTTATTTTATGTCCGGCCGAAAGCCATTGAACCTCCTAGTCCCCAGTATATATGCCTGCTGAGACATTTTCATCTTTGAATCATCTTGTACTTGAACATTTAAGTGGGGTAAAAGGAGGTTGCCCCCTCGAAGAGGCTTATTATCTGATATTATCTCTTTTTCAAGGCGTTGAGTACTTTTCTTGAGGTTTTTCTATGTTATATTGATGTTTGGTTCTTAACAACGATTAAGATAGACGGTCTGCGTGAACCAACAAAGTGGCACATTAACACTTTTCTATTTACGCATGTTAATCCTGATCTGACACGTTACCAAAAAATTGGATGATCCATATCGATAGCGCGACACTCCCTTTGAATTAATCTTTGTGCAAATTTATTGTGCGCTATGAGTCTCCTCCATCGATCATGTCTCCTAATAGAAATTCCAATGTCTTTGTCGTGCAAATTTTTTCCCAATCAAATCGACGACTGAAATTTGATCTACCACTGACTGGACGACTCCCACTCAATCTTGGGCTTAAACCTTATTAACTCTTATCTAATGGTTATCATTCACCGATGGAATGATCTGATGGTTCATGTCGCTTCCTTCAAATTACACTGTTGTGACAACGATTAGATCATCGATCCTTTATAATGATCGATGATCTCTTGAATCCCATTCATGATCTTTCTCAATCTTCATTTCTTTCTCACATGAGCTTCGATTTCCCTACAAAATAACTCTAAGCTATGCAACATCAATTGTTTACACAGATCTACAGGGTTTCCAATATCTAGTTTCACAGAGACGTAATGTTCAAGATGACAGAGGTTCCTCACACATAATAAACATAAATTTTCTCAATGATACTGGATAATGAGTATTCCTTCCCATTACTCAAGTAGGTATACATTATATATAGATTTATATAAGGCTTCAATGCCTTCTCAAACCTAAATTATACTCAACATGTCCTTCTCTCTCTTAAGCCTAATTCTCCACTCAATTAGCTACTTTCCACTAAATTGGCCACTCTTCTTCCTGACCTATTCTAAATTCATTGGACACACCCCTAATTCCTCTACAACTTACAATATTATACACGAGGATTCTAAAACCAATTTTGGTTCAAATCCACAATCCTCTCTACAATCAATCTCTAAGGATCCTCTCAAATCCACAAACCTCTCACTCAACTCCTATCTTTAGGATTCACAAATCCCTATGAGATCTAACTCTCAACAAACCAAATATTAGTATTTCTCTCATCCTCCTAAGATCACTCTCATTTCCCAATCCCTCTCTTGTTCTCATACATTCGAGAACATTTACAAGCCCTCACTCTCAAATCCTATGTCTCGCTTCTAGAAACCAATAAAACATAGTAAAATACAATAAATCAACCCTTAGGGGACCCAATCCCTAGTAAATGAAAGTCCCCCTAGGTCTCTACCAAATGTACAAGATTTTGGAGGTTGGATGCTCCTACATCATGTTTAGATATTGAATGGTAATATTTTAATTTACATATAAGTTTCTTTTTTATCCTAATAAGCTATGTTGATATTAGAAGTAATAATATGGTTGATATGCATGTTTAATAGTACAACCTTTTTTATGATATGTTAACATGATGATTCAAAAACTGAGTTTATGTTCACGTATTTTGTAGATTTAAAAGTAAGATTATATAAAAATGTGGTTTATAATTTAAAAATTAAATTTCTAACATGTTTTTAAAGAACAATATATTAATGTGATACCAGTTTAAAAATTAATAACTAAGCTTACAATGACATTAATGTGAAGATTTTGAAATATAATTGTTAGATTTTTAAGATTTTGAAAGATCATTTAATAAAAATAAACATCATGATGATAACCATCTAACAAACATAAACATCATCTAAAATACACATTTAAATTCGCTAACATCATCTAATTATATATACCTCTAGCACATATAAACATCATTAATTAGCTAGTTGCACACAAATCTAATAATCTAAAAGGGCGTCATCGTTGTGATCACATCTAACAAAACACAAGCATTGTATAACATCATCATCACACATATCTAACAAGCATCATTTAACATACACATCTATCAAGCACATTTAACAAACATATCTAACATGACCTAACAATGTACACACCAACATCAACATATAAATTAATTAAGTACATCATCATTATCCATAGGAAAAATGCACATCTAATGAACATTGTTATAACATACACATCTATCAAGCACATTTAACAAACATATCTAACATGACCTAACAATATACACATCAACATCAACATATAAATTAAGTACATCAACATGAACAGAAAAAATGCACCATATATATGTCATGATGACGTCAAATAATTGTTATAGCATATCTAGTCCTACTGATGTGATAATCATATCTACAACAGTAGTGGAGGTCTGGTCTATAGTAGAAGATGATGGATGGCAGGAGGAAGTGGAAGATCATGCAATGGAGGAATAGGTGATGCATGCTCATAAAGGCGAGGTGAAGGAGGAAGAGGAGGACATGGAGAAGGATCATGACCACCCTCATCGGTCGATGGGGTACTAGACGAGTGGGTACTGGAGGAAGAGTGTGTGTTATCGAAAACCCTCCTCATTGCTAGTAGCATGGTAGCTCCGATGATGTGACACATAAGAGGCATCATATCGTGTGGAATCTCCCTCCAAATATCCAAGAGCATAGGATCTTCACCGATGTCTCGCATCAGCACAGGGCGGACTCCCACCTCAACCAAAATTGCATAGAGTCGGTCGCCCAACTCCAACCTAAATCTAGTATATGGCCCACGACACATGCCATCAGGTATCTGCACCTGAGGACTCTGACCCGTCGCGGCCTCGATCATCTCCTCATCTACATCTAGTGGGAGAGGAGGCACGTCCCCAACAAATGTGCCAATATATGCAAAATATAAAGTACACAACAATAATTAGACAATTTCATTAAACAATTTAATAAAATAAGTTAAAGAACGTGTTAGAATTAATTTTATTCTAATTAAGTAAGACAATAAAATAAAACTAGATTAATTTAAACAAAACACTAATATTACCTAAACAAAACACTAATATTACCTCTAGCATCTGGTGGCTCATCCGATGTGAAGAGGATGCTCTGACATCCTCTCCAATCCAACCCCGTGCAAGGACACGACACCATCACGAACATGTGATCGGCCTCACTGGCTAGTAGCTCCAGTGTGTCAATGGAAATCTTGGCCGAAAATCCAGCGAGCCCCTCTTGGGCATCATCTTGCCCCAAATGTGCATATGCACCCGATTCATTGACCTAGAAGGATAACGAACAAATGTAGGCCTCGTCTCCGAAAACCTCTCAAAAAATAAACAAAACAACTCTTAAGAAAAAGGGAAGCTCTCCCTCCCATGTATCATAACACGACATCTATCTAGAGCTATACAAAATTGCCACAAAAAAAATCGCAGACCATCTAATACATTGTGGCCCCTGTACCAAAGAATCAACATAAGACAAAAGAGTGCAACTAATGTGTTTCCCATCACTGGTAAAGTCTGCAATGGTCGTCACTAACAATGAGAAGCACCTAACCTCCTCTACACTGAAAGACGTGATTAATAACTTTCCACCAGACACCTGAAATAATTTGGTGAAAGTACATCAACCACAATATATCAACCCTCTTCTCCTGTTGTTGCTCTCTTAATTGACGTCTCTGCATGATTAACATATATAATACATCAACCTCATACATAAAACATAAAAGAAATAGTACATGAGAAATTTATTTATAAATACATAAAAACATATTTCTTCAAAAATTAAGTAAATTTCATTACCGATGCACCCAAAAAATAGTCAAGCATCGTCTGCGGTGCGTATATTACTTTTAAGCATCGTTTCCAGTGCGCACATGTAACATAACACACTGTATAAAATTTGTTATATTATTTTATGCAGTGATTTGTATAAATGTACCACACCGGTGTGTTAAGGTTAACAAATGCACCGGCTAAAATAATAAAACTTAAAATCCTAAAGCACCGTAAAATCATTTTTAAAAAATGTATTACTGTGGTGCATAGCCTTTCCCGATATCCACCGATGCATTACAGGAAAGATGACGCACCGCACAAACAATTTTTTTTTAATTTATAATTACGATACTTTGACATTTAGGCTCTAATTGTTTTGCAGCGGTGCGTTCGGTAATCCTTATCGCACTGGTGCGTAAGTTAACCAACGCGCCACATAAAATAATTTATCCTATTTATGCAATGTGTCGTTTAACATAATGTCTTGATGCGTTAATGTTATTTCGATGCACCACAAAAAATATGTTGTATTATTCTAAGCGGTGCGTCAGTAAAATTACGCCCTAGTGCATTAAGGATTACATAATGCACTAGTGCGTAGCATTTACAAACGCACCACCGAAAAAATTAGGAAAATTTGTTTCGGTGGACCTTGTAAATTTTCAAGGTGCACCGTCCATGCTGCAAGCTGAACGACTGGAACGCACCGAGCAATGTTTTTTTTTTTAACATTGGAAATTTAACTGAATTTTGTATTTTAATCTGCTAAAAGTTTAATTTATAAATAAATAAAGACATTACCTGGACATTTCCTCGTCAGGGAGGCATGGTTGTCACGTAGTCAAAAAATCCAAATTTGCCCACCATTTGGAAAAATTTGAAAGCCACACACTGAGAATTGGATGGAAGGAAGGAAAGCAAGGGAAGCACCAACGACATGGCGCTTCAGAGAGGAAAAATTTGCACCAGTGCTTGAGAGCTCTACAACACATCGGTACTCGATTATTAGACACATCGGTACGTCAGTATTTAAGTAGTGCACCAGAGTATATTGTTTTTTAAAAATAACCCTGCCATGGTGCGCCATGTTTGAGTGAAATTGTGCTCACTGGGGCATCGGTACTTAAGTAGCGCACTGGAGTATTTTTGTTTTTCAATAACCTTACCACGGTGCACCATTTTTAAGAAAAATTATGCACATCGGTGCATCCATATTTACATAGCACACCGATGCATTTATATTTATATAGTGCATCGGAGTAAAAAAATTTAAAAATAACCCTACCATGGTGCTCTATTTGTGAGAGCAACGGTGCACATCGGTGCATCAGTATTTAAGTAGTGCACCAGAGTATTTTTTTTAAATAACCCTACCATGGTGCACCATTTTGTAGAGCAACGTGCTCACTGGTGCGTCAATATTTAAGTATCACGTCAGAGTATATATTTTTTTTAAATAACCCTACCAATATGTTCCCTATTTGAGAGAAATGTTGTGCACCGGTGCGTCAGTATTTAAGTAGTGCACCAAAGCATTTTTCTTTTTAAATAACCCTACCACGGTGCGCCATTTTATAGAGAAACAATGTGCATCATAGTATATATTTTTTTTAAATAACCCTACCATAGTGTGCGATTTTTCAGAGCATCAGTGCGTCTGTAGTATGAAACACATCGGTGCGTTAGGTATTTATAAAAGCACCATAAAAAATCATCCGCTAAGACCTTTGCCTACTCGCCTCCGCTAGTGTACTCCACTATAAATAGATTTTTGGGCTATTTTTATAGGGCCTTCCGCCAAAACCTCCGCTAGAGGGTATTTTCCTTGTAGTGACATGAGAACTCTACCTTTAAATACTAGCCAAAGAAAGATAACACATTTTGTAGGACAATTTATCTTCTAGATTCTCTTGTACCGACACTCAATTTGTTTTGGACCCTCCATGGAAGTTGAATACCCAAGTGTGTCTGATTGTTTCCCCCCCGAATTGTCGTAAACCCAAGCCAATACATCATGTCCATTATTTAAATGAATGTTCTCTCATTTTACCTCCATAACATAGTTGTCCTAGAGTGGGTACTAATGATATGGGACCCCAACACTCTCACCTGATAACCAACCTTGGTGTCAAATAGAAGTGGTGCATGGATCAACACACATGTTAATACTAAGTCATCTCAAACCTATGATAGAAACATATACTTCCCTTGGTAAAAAAGAATTGTGTCCATAGCCGACAATTGCATTGATCTCAACCCATACATACGCCTTGGATCCTACTTTCCATGCAAGTCTCTTACCTATAATGTGAATGATTCAGACGATCCTTTTCCACTGTGCAGAAGAGTTTGGAACCTGTTTGTTTTCCTTTCTTACCCATTCATTGATAGTCTAAGATGAACAAAGTTTGCTCACACAAGAATTATCCAAAATACTTGGAATCTAACAAAGTAATCCATGTAGGATTGTAAATAATAAATGAATAGTAAGATATAAGATATTAAGATAAGATAATAATAAGATGATTTACAATTGAGAATGAGGGCTCGTTTATATACCCACGCAGGGGTGCCCTTTACCAATAGTCATGTCCTTTAAGACATGACCTTTCATTATTTATAATTATTAATTATTAATTATTATGTTATTAATATCTATGGTATATGTATATTTATGTTCATAACATTGCCTTCCCCTTAAAAATGCTTTGTCCTCAAAGCATAATTATTGGAAGGCTTCCCTTTGAACTTTTGTTTTGGCATACGATGTCTTCTCAAATCTTTTGTGCTCGTAGTTGCGACTCTCGACGAAACAAGATGATATAACCTTCAAATCCCCAAACTAAGGTGTTGCATCTTTTGGGGAGTGATCCATCCCAAATCTACTTTCATTGAAATTGTTTGATGATTGATTGTTCCAAGTTGTTGATTTTGTCTTCATTCTTTTTCAGTGTGGTATTTTATTTGTTGGTAAGAAGGACATTTTTTATTTTCCTCTTCTCTTAGTCATTGGTCATAATGACTCTTGTGATTTGAATGATGATAAGGCATCCTAATCTCTTGTGACTTTTCCTTGGAATCATATTCTTTTGATGTTTGTAGTAATCTGTCCACGTAAGCATTCTTTTGAATATGGCCATTATTTGACTTTGTATTGATTCCTTTTTCTACTGTCGAGATTTGAATGTCAGATAAATTCTCTATTGGATCAGTCATTGTTTCCTTGTCAATTAATGATGTTTTGCGATATATCTCTCCTTGTAAAGACTTCTTATTGTTCTTGAGCTTTTTAATCTGAGTTAACAAATCTTGATTATGTCGTCTTAGTCGTAAAAGTTTTTATTTATCTTCTGACTTGTCATCTTTATTTTTTGATTCTAGATTCTCCTTTCTTTCGTCCTTTAAGATTTTAATTTGTTTAAGTAACTTCTGGTTAAGGTTCCTTAGGCATGAAATTTCTTCCTCCTTTTTGATTGATTTCTCCTTGAGACCTCGATTTTCTTGTTTTGAATTTGTATTCCCTTGCTTCTTGTCTTTTGACTTCTTGATTTTAACTAGTAAATTTTGATTATGATTTTTTAATCGTAATATTTCTTCATCTTGTTCTAGTAAGTCTTGGTCCATTTTTTGTCTTTCGGTCTTTAGTTCTTCATTTTGTGCAATGAGTTCCCGAATATGCTCTTTGAAGTAGCGATTATCTTTCTGTGTTAACCCATTAAAATATTTTTCCTTCTCGATTTCAAACTGTAATTTTTTATTGTTCTCTTTATAATGTCCTAGTTCTCCTTCCAATATTCGTGATTGCATTTCTAAGTTATCTTGATATCCTTCCATAATAAATGTTTTTTCAATCCTTTTTAAAAAAAATCCTTTTTTTTAATTATATTTTCAAATACTTCACAACCTTATAATTCTCTTATTAAGTATTTGATTAGCTTTTTGTAAGCCTTGCCTTTGGTAATTTTTATAAATTTATAAAAATAATCTTTTATTTAAGTGTAAGTCCTTTCACTTTAAAAATATTAAACTTGTAAAAAAAAACTCCACCTTTCCACTTTATTTTGGATTTGAAACTTCAAATACGTTTTCACTTTTTCTTTTTTTTATATCCTTTATATATTTTGAATTGCCTTGTAATTATTTAAGTTCCACTAATATATAATAATTTATTATTATTATCGTCTTTTTTAAGAACTCTATGTGGTAAGCACATCAAAAGGGTATTCTCCAATGCTTATTCTTTAGTTATTTCATGTACGACCAAAAAAAAAAAAAAAAAACGGATTAACCCTTTACTAACTCGCCTTTTCAAATCTCATTGACTTCTGTTCTGGAGAATATGCGTTAGTCTTAATTTTAATATCTCTTGCTAGTGGTATTGCCAACCGGCATGGCTTTGACACTTAAATTAATAGAGGCTTGTTGTAGTTCCTTCATTTCCGAGAGGAGTCGCAAGGTATGGATGGCTGCGGGTTTATCACCAAACTGTGGCTTGTTTAACACACACAATTTTCTGCAATCAGATTATAACGCAGAGCGCCTAATGGCTATGATGCAAACCGCGATGATAATAAACTTAATGGCGGATGCACGAAATGGGTAAATATGGCATCCAGATTATAACAACGGTACAAAGGGAACAATATATGACTGAACTGGGCTTTATTTCTCACGGTGGCAAGTGCAATCTATGAATTAGTGTGATTCCTGAATTTACGACATGCTGAGATCTGTGTGCTTCGTCCTCTAATTTTACCTTCTATGGCAATTCCATCCAGATTACTTGAAATTTATAACACGAACTTCTTTAATATTGTTATTTTTTTTTCTTTTTGAATTTTACAGCAGAATAATATTTCTTCAATAGAAATTGATTTCTTTAAATCTGCAATGGGGCAATTGTACGACAGCTAAGTGAAACAACAGATGTGTGGTCTTCAATTGACACAATGTGTGTGGAATTCATACGGCCAATTAATTGATTTGTACAGTTGTATCCTGTATGTATCCCTGATGGTAATATTTTTTTTTTTTCTGATCCCTCGATGGTAATATTGTTTTTTACCTCGATCTATATATATATATATATATATATATATATATATATATATATATATATATAATTTTTCTTCAAATTTGAGTTGACAAATTTCTTTTTTCACTAAATTGATTCGACAAAATTTATGTGTCGTCAAGGTATTTTTTTTTTCTTGATTTCTTTTTTTCTTTTATTTGCAACATAATTTTTTGTGGTCAAAGACCTGAGGAAATCAGAGAAACTCTGAAATTTTTTGTGTGGCTAAAAGTCGGTTCAGACAAGGTCTGCAAGAGAAACTGGCCAAAGGCTGGGATCAGAAAAACAAAGCTCTGATACCAAATGAGACGAACAAATTTCACTCACACAAGAATTATCCAAAATACTTGGAATATAACAAAGTAATCCATGTAGGATTGTAAATAATAAATGAATAGTAAGATATAAGATATTAAGATAAGATAATAATAAGATGATTTACAATTGAGAATGAGGGCTCATTTATATACCCACGCAAGGGTGCCCTTTACCAATAGTCATGTCCTTTGAGACATGACCTTTCATTATTTATAATTATTATTTATTAATTATTATGTTATTAATATCTATGGTATATGTATATTTATGTTCATAACATAGTCATCGGAGAAATGTACTTTTCAACCAAGGTTTTCCCAAAGGCTATCCTTGGTCAGAAGCACCAAGAGAGATCTAGTTGCTAAAGTTGGACCAAAAATCACAATGTCCTTAATTCCCCAGCCACCTAGATGCTTAGGCTTGGAGAGAATCTTCCAACTAACTAGATGTGAGCCCAAATACTCCTTTTTTCCCTTATAGAGATAATTAAAACAACATTTATGAATGTGACTCAAAATACTATTGGGAACCTTCACCAGAAGATGCCAATAGACCAAGATAGCTTCAATAATAGTCTTGATGAGAATCAACCTACCACCTCGTGAAATCCATCTATTTCACCATAGATTAATGCTCTTCTCAATCCTACAAACTAGCCACATTGAATATGTTTTGATGTATTTATTGGGATTGATATTAAATCCCAGATACTTATATCCCTCCTCCAATTTCCCATAAGGGAAATTGAATATATTTGAGAGTTGAGTCCTCAAGTGTAGATCCACCCACGAAAAATAAATAGTTGATTGGTTAAATTTGACCACCATTCTAGTGGCATCACAAAACAAATCCAATATTTCTTTAAGTACCCCGCCATCAGTCCCCTCACATTGACAGAAGATGAGCACATTATCCACAAAAAGTAGGTGTGTGAGTTTGTCATTTCTACCATAGAGAATCCCTTTGAACCTGTGTGACACTAATGCATTTGTTATAGCTCTGCTTAATCCATCCATTACCAATAAAAAGAGATAGGGAGAAAGAGGACACCCCTGATAGAGGCCACGTTGGGGGGGTTGAAAAAAGGAGAATTGGCCCCATTGACTAGCCCGACAAAGGACATTGTAGTGACACATGCCATTACCCACTTAAGCATACATAAGTCAAAACCAATTTTCAGCAGTAATAATCTCAGGAATAAAACATGATCATAAGCCTTTGCCGGGTCGATTTTGATGATCAAGATTGACCTCTTTTGTGATTTGATGGAACAGATCCCTTCTTGTGAACGTCTAATGGCTTCGTGGATAAGCATTCCCTTCACAAAACCAAACAACTCCTGTGTAATTATTGAAGACATAAAATGTTTTATTCTGTTCGTAATTATCTTGTAGACCTCGTTGCAAAGGGCAATCGGTCCGAAGTCATTGAAAGAAATAGGATTGTCTACCTTTGGAATCATTACCAAGAAAGTTGAATTTATTCTTTAAAACATCTTCCCAATCTTTTAATCTCCTTCATAACACATAGTAGATATGAACCAATTATTTCAAAAAAGTTCTTTAAAGAAATCCACATTCAAACCATCTGAGTCGGGACTTTTATATCTCTTAAAGCATGAGATAGTAGCAAAGAGTTCCTCCTGAGATATTTCTTTATAAAACTCTCTATTGTCATCATCCTCCACTATACTAGAGAAATAGGATGGAATCTTAAGCATTTCCACCACCTTAGAATGTCGAGGTTCCCTCTAAATCTTTTAAAAATGAGCCACCCCAAGGGACGCGAAATTCTAGAACCCTCTTACCTTGTTACCCTATGGATCCATTAACTCCCATATAGAATTGTAATTACACCTATGTTTGGCATAATTTTGGAAGAATTTGTATTATTATCCCTAGTCGATAACCACAAAGCCCAATTTTTCTTCCTCCAAGTTTTCTCTTGCTCAGCTAGTATAACATGCCTCTTTGTATCCAAATATTTACCATAATCTATAAACACATGTGAACATGAACCAACCAATAACTCAATAACTACTTATCCCAATCTTCCAATTCTCCCTCGATCTAGCTGGTATCAACATCCAATCCCTTCCTCCTTTCGTTAGCCCATGAATACATAACTCACTTGATATCTTGTAATGACGAAACAAATTGAGAACTAGGATTCTTATTTGAATACGAAATTAAAGGCTTCTAATTATCCTTTACCAGATCTCCAAACTTTTCCAGATTTACCCAATCCGCATTGTATTTGAATGGGATGCCCAGCTTTCCCAAGGATCTATCCAATTCCAGGTAGATCGAGAAGTGATCTAAGCACCTAATCCTACCAACCTATGACCAGACCACTCCAACCCCATGCAAGAGATTTTGATGGATCAAAAAGAAATCCAGTCTTTTGGAAATCATTTCTGGATCATATTGATTATTACACCAAGTAGATGAAAAGGGGATGGGTTCCACATCCACCAATCCTACCAATTCAAAATTGTTGAGAAAGAAGATATTTAGAACATCCTCTCTGGGGTAAGAGCCCCATATCTCCTCCCTACTTGTACTGAAGTTCATAGCACCCCCCATTATCAAAGAGTTTGATCGAATATAGGATGTATCAAATAATCGATTCCAATAATATTATCGGCCGACATAAGGCCCATAGATATTGAGAAAGGAAAAGGGTCAATCTAACTCCTTACTAAATAGTTCAATGTACAAATCAGACTGCAGAGAAAAGCAATTTAAAAGGAAAAGATTGGCATTTTAAATAGTGATCAAACCTCCAGATATACCTAAAGCATCAATACCCCAAAAGGACCACCCTCGAAGCAACTTGACCAACTCCTCAATTATCGGATCACCCTGACCCATCAAATCTTGAACAAAAAGAGTGTTTGACTTATCAAGCACAACCAAACGCTTAAGGTAAATCGTTTTGGCCATTCCCCCTAAGCCACACAAATTTGCAGACATAACCTTCATGATGACGGTTCCAAGGGGATATGACATGCTCTAAGGATCCCAAAAAGTCTTTATCGCCCTTGAGTGACCTCCTATGAGACCTACACCTGGGCATGTTTAATTGTAGACTTCCTCCCAACTCTAGTCAATATCGGGTCTTTAAAGGAGTTAGTACCCCGTTCAATTGAAGGAGTGAAAAGTGTGAAGGGCCTTGGCCTTAAATTATAAGGTTCTCGACCAGAAGAGGAAGAGGAGAAACCTGCCCCTCCTACAAAAGAAAAATGGTGTAGCCCCCCTTTATCATTACCTGGAGGACTAGTTGACTCCGTAAGAACCCCACCCAGAACAACCACAGATGAATCAACTAGATCCCTTGCCTCCAACAACCCATCATAGCAGTTACCTTCACCAGAACAAGAAGGAATTGAAACATCAAAAAGACGAGTGGGAAGAGAAACACTACTACATATAGTGTTGAAGTCCGACACGGTGTTCCGAAGTTACAGACAAAATCCACCATACCATCAGACGTTACTCACTAATTCTCAATATTTCATTATATTTTTTCTTTCTCCCCCGACGTTCCTCGAACATACGACATAGTTTATTATTCATCGGACTTCCAACTCTTATTCGACGGTTTTCAAGATCACCAATTCTACAACACTAACATCACCATCGTGACCAACCATCACCCTGTGGCCTACCATTGTGGCACCTATGTGGCACTGCCATATCAACAAAGTTTTTATCTCATGGGTATGTTTGGCTCCTAATTGGGCCTTAATTATTCCAACTAGGGGGATAAAAATGTTTTTCACTGGATTATTATACCTGCATTCTATCGATCGAGACATCAATTATGTTAGCTAGGGAAGCTAAAAATGTCTAGCGTGGGATTATTATTCCAACTATAACTCGAGACGTCAATTAAACATGAATGGACAAGATATATGATTGGAAAGTACAAGGATTAATGGATGAACATAGTGCAGATGAGAAGTTTGCATGATGTTGGAAGGCTGGAAAATACCTAGCCCATATCAATTATGTTGCCAAATAGGCTATCATTGAATTTCAAGTCAAATGTTAGTTATTGTGACCAGTGAAGTCAAATGACAATTGGTCCTTATCAGTACTGCCATGTCCCAGAGTTACCCCTTTGTATAACGAAGGGACACTAGTCCATGGAATTATAAGTATCCCATTAAGTCTGTATAATCCAAGTGCCCCAGGGGTTTTTCCGAACGTTGAATCCATTTATACCTTTAGAAATGCAAGTTAAACAACATAAATGTGTGATTTTACCCAAATTTGGATCACCATATTCAGGTGAAAATGTTAGTTAAACGTAGAACATTTAGACTAAGCCACCATGGAGGAAACTTAGGAAGGATTCAGGTGGTTGGCTTAGAGGTTACAATACTCTACCCATATGTGAATGGTGCCACCCGTAAAAAAGAAGCACTCTGCATCAATGTCGACATTCTAGGAGGCCCCAATATAGAGAAAGAGGGAGTATCCAATGGCTATGAGAGGACCAAAGAAAATTGACCACATCTTTAGGGGAGGAATCGATGATGCCGACAATTTCAAGGTAATGCAATAGTACAAGGAGACATGAGACAAAGTAATTCGCCAGAAGGAATATGCCTGAGTTGGTCGAGCCAAATGGGCGTTGAAGGTGTTTGGCCCAAGTATAGAATATCGCGACGATTGATTAGCAACAAGACCATAACAATTGGTAAATATATACCTAGTTTGTATCAATCTTATCCATCCCCACCATAATACTTTGTCTCAAGGTCATCCCCAATACTTCCCCTGCTCTTTTCCCCCCTATCGGTGCACCCTCCATATCCATATCGCATTTTGTATCTTCCATTAGACCCTTCGGTGCACTACCAATTTTGAAACCCATTTGCACTGTAAGTTGCTTCAATACCACCCAACGGTGTGAAGATGGTGACTAGATAAAACACCCTTTTGAGTATCGATTGCAGTGGAAGACTGGCTACAACAAGGTAGAGTGTGCCTCGAGTACTAAGAATTGTCTCAAAGATCTAACAACTGGCTCAAGGACATGTGAATACATGTAAAGTTAGTTATGATCAACTTATGTAAGCAACCTATGGGTCAAGGTGGTCCCCATGGGGAACATAATATATAAGGTTATAACAACTGGTTTGAGGACTTGTGAATACATGTAAAGTTAGTTATGATTTGCTTATATAAGCGACCTATGGGTCAAGGTGGTCCCCATGGGGAACATAATATATAAAGTTGTAAGTAGAGAGATAGAAAACAAGAGGCTTGTTAGAGATTCCTTAGGAGGAATCTTCGAAGAGGAGAAATTTGTAGAATTTGTATTACAATTTGCCTAGTTTTGAAATGGAGATTGTATCTGTGATGTATGTCATGTAAATATCCTTTTATATTTATGAGGAATTAATGGAAGATCAATAATGTTTTTTACTCATACTTATATTATATGTGATCCTTGTTGTGATCTTTAGTGATTATCTGCAATCTTTAAGTGATATTTAATTCATCTTTATAATAATGTCTAGATCTACCTACAAGAAATTATATTTCATGTTTTTTTTTATGAGACAAAAACCGTTGTGTTGATATTTCTAGTGGAAATCAAGTACACATTGATGAGATCCCTTCTACTTTTAACATTAGTAGCCAATTCCTTTATAGACTATCTATATTAGATAAGACTATAGCCTATCCTTATGACTTTGACACTTACAATCATCCTTATACAAGTCACTCTTTAAACAAATAGTTCCACAACTTCATATTGATACTAAGACAACCATGAGATAAACTCTCTCTAAATTTACATTAAAAAAAAATGAGACCAAAATTCCATTGATCAAAAAAGATGTAAGAGTATCAAATATGTAGGAGTATGATCCTTAATCTCATGAACAAGCAAGAAACATTCCTCCAAAATGAGTGCTTCCTTTGATAACTGACCAAATTTTTGGTTGAATTCTCGGTAGCCATCATGAGCAAAGGACACCTCTATTTCTTTTCCATAATCCTATTGAAAATAGGCCCCAGCTCGAAGTTAGAAATGTCAGTTTTACCATTTTCCCAGTCCATCAGAAGTTTGGAGTCACCAAAGACGTGTAGCCTCTTAACCTGCTTGTCCACTGCAACCTTAAGTAGGATCCAGAGTACAAAATTTTTTGCTTTATTGTTTATGCTCAAACCTACCCAATGTTGTATTGTAGCTTAGATTTGAGTTGTGCAAGTTGTTGGAGATGTGATTTATCATAGTAGACCTATTTAAGTTCTTTAATTTGAAATTTCAAGTTTAAAAAGAGTAGTTGTGTAAAAGAGTCAAAGTTTGCCTTGTAATTTGCAAGGTCTAAACTGTACTAAGTGACAAATGAAAATGCATGTCCAAGCTTCCCTGTAGCTCCAAAATTTGTTTTATAATTTTTAAGATGGAGTTATAAATGGTAAATTTACCTATGCATCTAAAGTTCAATTGAAGAACATGAGAGGTTGCTTTCATGCACATAGAATTGGGATTTCATGTAAATTTGAATGCAAAACTACCTCAGCCTTAATGCACACCCTAGTCTCAATTTTGAGACAAATTTAGTGGTTCAACTTGCATACGTTGTAGTTTGTGATTTTACACTTGTCTATCACATTATATTGGAAATTTCATACATAAACCTACCTGATGTGCATAAAGGCTATAAATTGTCTTCTAAAACCAAAGGGCCAAATTCTTAATGTTGGCTATATGAAACTGCAAGATCTAAACCGTACACTCCAAAAGGGATGATTTCTATGTAAAAAGATTAACGTCATTTTGATGAATCAAAGGATGGTGGGTTATGAGAGAAACCAAGGTCATTTTTTCATTAAGAGACATAAAAGACTCTTATGTGCAAAAATAGGCAAGAGATGCCTAGTAAAACCCTCAGAATGCACAACATGTTTGTAAAAAGTAATCCAAGGTTGTATTATACCTTAGATTTGAGTTGTGCAGGTTGTTGGGGTTGTGATTTGTCATAGTAGACCTATTCATGTTGTTAATTTTACAATTGCAAGTTTAAATACAGTGGTTGTGCAAAAGATGTAAAGTTTGTCTTGTAATTTAAAAGGTCTACACTATATTAAGTGACAAAATTAAAATGCACGCCGAAGCTTCCCTGTAGCTCCAAAATTTGTTTTATAAGTTTTAAGATGGAGTTACATAAATGGTAAATTTACTTGTGCATATAAATTTCAATTGAAGAATAGGAGAGGTTTCTTTCATGCACCTAGAATTGGGAGTTCATGTAAATTTGAAGGGAAAATTGCCTCAGCCCCAAATGCACGCCCTAGTCTCAATTTTGAGCCAAATTTAATTGTTCAACTTGCATAAGTTGTAATTTGTGATTATACACCTATCTATAAACTTGTATTGGCATTTTCAGACATAAACCTACCTAGTGTGCATAAAGGATAAAAATTGCATTGTAAAACCAAAGGGCCATATTGTTAAATTTGGCTATATTAAACTACACGCCCAAAGTTGGTTGAGGCTCCATAATTTAGGATCTAAGTTGTAAATTGATCATTCCAATATTTATAAGCTTTTTGTACAATTAGTAGTGCATTCACTCTCCAAAAAGGATGATTTTTATGCACAAAGATTCACGACATTTGATGAATCAAAGGATGGTGGGTTATGAGAGTAAACCAAGGTCAATTTTGCATTAAGAGTCATAAAAGACTCTTTTGTGAAAAAATAGGAAAAAGATGCCTAGTAAAACCCTCAGAATGCACAACATGTTTGTAAAAAGTAACCCAAGGTTGTATTATACCTTAGATTTGAGTTGTGCGAGTTGTTGAAGATGTGGTTTATCATAGTAACCATGTTCATGTTGATTATTTTGCAATTGCAAGTTTTAAAAGGGTGGTTGTGCAAAAGAGACAAAGTTTGCCTTGTAATTTGCAAGGTCTAAACTGTATTGAGTGACAAAATTAAAATGGACGCCCAAGCTTCCTGAAGCTCCAAAATTTGTTTTATAAGTTTTAAGGTGGAGTTATATAAATGGTAAATTTATCTATGCATCTAAAGATCAATTGAAGAACATGAGAGGTTGCATTCATGCACCTATAATTGGCATTTCATGTAAATCTGTAGAGAACACTACCTCGGCCTCAAATGCATGCCCTAGTCTCAATTTTGAGCCAAATTTAATTGTTCAACTTGCATAAGTTATAGTTTGTGATTATACACCTATCTATAAACGTATATTGACATTTTTAGACATAACCTACCTAGTGTGCATAAAGGATAAAAATTGCATTATAAAACCAAAGGGCCAAATTGTTAAAGTTGGCTATATTAAATTGCATGCCCAAGGTTGGTTGAGCCTCCATAATTTAGGATTTAATTTGTAAATTGATCAATCCAATATTTATAATATGTTAGTACAATTAGTAGTGCATTTACACTTCAAAAAGGATGATTTATATGCACAAAGATTCACGACATTTTGATGAATCAGAGGATGGTGGGTTACGAGAAAAAACAAGCTCACTTTTTCATTTTCAACCATAAAAGACTCTTATGTGTAAAATAAGGGAAGAGATGCATGGTAAAACCCTCAAAATGCAAAATTTGTTTGTAAAAAGTAATCCAATGTATTATGCCTTAGATTTGAGTTGTGTAAGTTGTTGGGGATGTGGTTTATCATAGTAGACATGTTCATGTTGTTTATTTTGCAATTGCAAGTTTAAATAGGGTGGTTGTGCAAAAGAAGCAAAGTTTGTCTTGTAATTTGCAAGGTCTAAATTGTACTAAGTGAGAAAATGAAAATGCACGCCCAAGCTTCCTTGTAGCTCCAAAATTTGTTTTATAAGTTTTTAGATGGAGTTACATAAATGGTAAATCTGCCTATGCATCTAAAGTTCAATTGAAGAACATGAGAGGTTGATTTCATGCACCTAGAATTGGGATTTCATGTAAATTTGAAGGGAAAATTTCCTCAACCTCAAATGCACGCCATAGTCTCAATTTCAAGACAAATTTAGTGGTTTAACTTGCATAAGTTGTAGTTTGTGATTTTACGGCTATCTATAAACTTATTTTAGCATTTTCATACATAAACCTACCTGGTGTGCATAAAGGATAAAAATTGAATTGTAAACCCAAAGGGAAAAATTGTTAAAGTTGGCTATATTAAATTGCACCCCCAAAGTTGGCAGAGGCTCTGGATAATTTAGGATTTAAGTTCTAAATTGATCATTTCAATATTTATAACCTTTATGTACAATTAGTAGTGCATTTACACTCCAAAAATGATTATTTATATGCACAAAGATTCACGGCATTTTGATGAATCAGAGGATGGGGGGTTATGAGAGAAACCAAACTCAGTTTTGCATTAAGGGTTATAAAAGACTCTTTTGTGCAAACATAGGCAAGGGATGCCTAGTAAAACCCTCGAAGTGCACAACCTACTTGTAAAAAGTAACCCAAGGTTGTATTATACCTTAGATTTGAGTTGTGCAAGTTGTTGGGGATGTGGTTTATCATAATAGACATGTTCATGTTGTTTATTTTGCAATTGCAAGTTTAAAATGAGTAGTTGTGCAAAAGAGTCAAAGTTTGTCTTGTAATTTGCAAGGTTTAAACTGTACTAAATGAGAAAATGAAAATGCATGCCCAAGCTTCTATGTAGCTCCAAAATTTGTTTTATAAGTTTTTAGATGGAGTTACATAAATGGTAAATATACCTATGCATCTAAAGATCAATTGAAGAACATGAGAGATTGTTTTCATGCACCTATAATTTGGATTTCATGTAAATTTGTAGGGAAAATTGCCCCAACCTCAAATGCATGCCCTAGTCTCAATTTTGAGCCAAATTTAGTGCTTCAACAAGCATAAGTTGTAGCTTGTAATTATACACCTGTGTATAAACTTATATTGGCATTTTCAGACACAAACCTACCTGGTGAACATAAAGGATACAAATTGCATTGTAAAACCAAAGGGTCAAATTGTTAAAGTTAGCTATATTAAACTGCACACCCAAAGTTGATTGAGGCTCAATAATTTAGGATTTAAGTTGTAAATTGATCATTCCAATGTTTATAATTTTTTTGTATAATTAGTAGTGCATTTACACTCCAACAAGAATGATTTCTATGCACAAAGATTCATGACATTTTGATGAATCGGAGGATGGTGGGTTATGAGAGAAACCAAGGTCAATTTTGCATTAAGAGTCTTTGAGTTGTGCAAGTTGTTGGAGATGTGGTTTATCATATTAGACCCATTCATGTTGTTTATTTTGCAATTGCAAGTTTAAAAAGGGTGGTTGTGCAAAAGAGATAAAGGTTGCCTTGTAATTTGCAAGGTCTAAACTATACTAAGTGAAAAAATTAAAATGCACGCCCAAGCTTCCTTGTAGCTCCAAAATTTGTTTTATAAGTTTTAAGATGGAGTTACATAAATGATAAATTTACCTATGCATCTAAATATCAATTGAAGAACATGAGAGGTTGCTTTCATGCACCTATAATTGGGATTTCATGTGGTTTCTCCAAGATGATAAAAATGTAAATTCGAAAGATTGTTTGGGTAAAAGGAAAGCAAATCCAATACACGTAAGGAAACCACCAACAAGGATTTGTTGTGATTTATGTTTTCCTCCAATGTACTTGCAATCTGTAGTAAGAAAAGAAATAGTATTGTTGGTCCAACAATGGGCGCCTTGAATGTTAGCTCCAACAATTAAGGTCTGTCAATGGGCGCCTTGAACGTTCACTCCAACAGATAAGGTATGTCCTCTTGATTTGTGTGTTCCTGAAGGATATTATTGTGTGTGGTCTGTCTTTGTCCCTCGACCTAAGCACTTGATGACTGGATCATCTAAGATGTATCCAAAGGTCCATTTGTTGGATCCCTTTGTGCAAAGGAGTGCTCACCCGATCTATTGAGAAGAATTGTGAAGTGGACAAAGTGAAGTGGATGAATGCATCGGAAGCATCCTTTAATCTGCAGAGAAAGTTAAAAATTATAAACAGTTCATGTCGAGTGTCCCTCGATCTGGCGAGAAAATTCAAAGTTCAAAACCCTAATACATGAGGAGTCTCAATAGCAGTATTATTAAAGAAATTTTATTTGAGTTGTTTATTTTTTAGTTCACTAACATTTAAAAGAATGTTGACATAAGAATGGTAAGGTATTCCATGCATTTTGAAGTCAATGATGTGAAATTGTAATGGGAATTCTAAGGTGTATTAAGGGGTTTTTTGGAAGTTTGCAAACATAATTATAAGGATAATTGTATTTGAAGATATTTGGGCATTTGTAAAAGGAGACATAATAAGTTTGTTTGAAGTCATAAGGGGGTGGGGGGGATAATAGTGAAAACATATAGTTTGAGGAGTTTAAAAAATGTTTTTCTATAAAGGTGTCATAAGAGTTCTTGTAAAATTGTAATTGGAGTTATAATGGTTTATATCCTTTATTTGTTTTTCTTTTGAAGATGTTTTTGTAAAGGTGTTATGAGTTTTTTGGAAGTTATAAGGGTGTTTGTCATTTTTCATAAGGCGTTATGAGGACATTATCTAGTAAAGGTGTCATAAGGATTTTATAACTGTCAGCAGTTATAAGCGCTTGCAAAATTGTACTTCGTGTTATAAGCAGATTTTTTTTTTGTCTAAGTCCTAGACCCGCCCGAAATTGAATAAGGGGGTCTTGGGATATTTTTTGTGTGTATGGATTGGTTTAATTGCGATCTTGAGGAGGCCTTAGATTTTTCACATTAAGCATATTTAAGGCTCTTCAAAATGGTAGGAATCGACAAAATGTTTAATATGTTGCACGCACTGATTAATAAGACTTACAATTCCTATGCAAAAAGGAACGATCACTAATGTTCTTACTTATTTTCGCATACTGCTCAAAAAGGTACATCTACTTCAAAATCAAACAAAGTTTTTGACTAGGCAGTTGACATCATTTAATGATGACACCAAGGAACAACAAAACAAACTTAAGGAACAACAAAACAAACTTGTGCTTGTTGATTGTGAGTTGCAGTCTTTTTCTTTTGATGAAGTCAGTATAACCTTGATTGATGACATTGAAAACAAAGTGGACAAATTGAAGGTTCAGCATAAGGATCAGATTGAAATTATAGATAACTTTGTTAGACTGTGGGAAGAATTACAATTTAAACAAAACATATATGGATTAGGATACAACAAAGCTTTGTGAGTAGGTACAAGATATTGTTGATTATCAGGATGTTGATGTTTCTATAGGTATTGCAGATGATCAAACAGATAATGAACCCATACAGTGCAAACACTGTCACCAAGTTGGCCATGTTGAGCTAAATTATTTTGATATCCACCCATGTGTTTTTTGTGGGAAGAAAAACCATGTCTCAAAAAGGTGTTGGAAGCGACCAAGGATTTTTAGGAAACAGGTAAATTTTGAATGGTCAGGGACTTGGCATTGGAGTTTGGACGCTGATTTATTGGCGCAATCTTATCGACAAGTTTATACACATGTACAACCATATTTGATTGGAGATATTTCTACAGTGGACGGACATGAATGTTTTTCAGGATTGGATGATATAGGGCATGATCGAGGCCCACTCTTTTCTCTTGGCACATTGGGTTGCTAAGGTTTTCAAGATATGGGATGTGTTAGAGTTGCAGTGAATTCACTTCTCATTGGGATTTTCTCTCATTGGTTTGAGTTCACTTCAGTGACCACTCGGAGGATACCTGGCTCATTTGATGCATAGTGAGTTTTCCAGATTTGATTTTCGACATCCACTTTTGGCGGTTTTTTAGGTATATCTTCATGGTTACTCATGAGATTTCAGACCATGAGTTACAGATTGAAGACGTGGATATGTTATCATCTTTTGCACTAGTTTTTGTTGTTGAGTTGATACATTTGTGCAGACTTAATATTAAAGGGGGATTTGTTAGAAATAATCTGAAGTCCTAACAATACCTTAACAAATAGTTAGTTGTGATATGGTTGTGAGGTCGTTACTTTGAGATGTAATATTAATGTACTATTGATGTACATATCAATTGACTTGGCTTGATGCATTTTCCATCTGTCTTATTGGTCTTCTTCTTATTAGTTATTTTACTTTCTTGGTCATTTTCTTGCTTCTAGTTTTTATCAGTTGGGAATGTGGTTTATCATAGTAGACATGTTCATGTTGTTTATTTTGCAATTGCAAGTTTTAAAAGGGTGGTTGTGCAAAAGAGGCAAAGTTTGACTTGTAATTTGGAAGGTCTAAATTGTACTAAGTGAGAAAATGAAAGCCCAAGTTTCCCTCTAGCTCCAAAATTTGTTTTATAAGTTGTAAGATGGAGTTATATAAATGTTGAGTTTACCTATGCATCTAAAGTTCAATTGAAGAAAAAGAGATGTGATTATAGACCTGTATATAAACTTATATTGTCATTTTTGGACATAAACCTACCTAGTGTGCATAAAGGATAAAAATTGCATTGTAAAACCAAAGGGCCAAATTGTTAAAGTTGGCTATATTAAATTGCACACCCAAAGTTGGTTGAAGCTCAATAATTTAAGATTTAAGTTGTAAATTGATCATTCCAATATTTATAACCTTTTTGTACAATTGGTAGTGCATTTACACTCCAACAAGGATGATTTCTATGCACAAATTTTCACGACATTTTGATGAACCAGAGGAAGGTGGGTTGTGAGAGAAACGAAGGTGAGTTTTTTTATTTTTAGTCATAAAACACTCTTCTATGCAAAACTAGGCAAGAGATGTATAGTAAAACCCTCAAAATGTAAAAACTATTTGTAAAAAGTAACCCAATGTTGTATTATAACTTATATTTGAGTTGTGCAAGTTATTGGGGATGTAGTTTATCATAGTAGACAAACCACGTGGCACCAAACCACATGAACCTACTGGCATGGACCTGCCATGTGTCACTAACAATTAAGCTGCCACATGTCACATTGATATGTGACTTTCACATGCTCCATCTGTCGAATGGACCCGAACACATGTCATTTGTTGAATTGGCCACGTGTCGCTTTCTTGTTGAGTGCACATGTGTGTTGATGTGTATCGGGATTAGACTGTCAGAGCACCTACGTTCGTAACACTTTACCTTTTCGTCTAAAGTCTGAATTCCAAAAGAATCTGGATCGTTGATCTCGCTGATGATTTAATGATCACGATCTCATCATCCGTAAGTCTATGCTAAGGGTTACAGACCGTTGATCTCGAGAACCTTTTGCAGATCTATTCTCCATCGTCACTTTCCCGTTGAATGATACAAAAGATCGTTCACATTTCCTTTAACTTGCTCGCATTTCCATACTCCTGATAACACTGTCATCCGTAGATTTGGTTATGTAATGAACAACAAGATATATTTCCAACCATTGGATTATCGGATCACCGGGAACCAACTTTCAAAGACTTCAACCGTGCACACTCCCTTTCTCGATCCAATGGTTACCAATCGATCTGGTTACGAGCTAGTACATCGACTGGTCTGGTCTATTGGACATTGGATTGTCGGAGTCTTTACACTCCACTTACTTCACTTCTCTTCGCTTTCTTCCGATCCGGTAAGGATCTACGACTGGTATGGATCCCGATGGAATCCGACCATTGTTGTTTTGTGACACCTTTATACAGAGGTTAAACCCTATTTCAACCTGCACACAGAATCTCTGCTCGTTCGTACCATTGACCCAATTTACGAACTCAACCAGTTTGTAATCACAATTGGGACATCGATCTCTTCGATGATCGATGGTCAATTTCAACTCGTGGGCAACTCCGCAACCCACGATCAATGTAAACCGTTGATCAAGCTTCCAAAGGAACGATTGGATTGTCCTTGAGATCACACCTCGTGTCACGTTCAAAATGGCAACATACGTCAAAATGACATATCGGCACCAGATCACCAGAGGTTTAACTCGCAAAGCTCGCACACGAACCTGATCCGGTATGACGTGGCACCAAACCACGTGAACCATGGACCTGCCATGTGTCATTACCGATTAGGCTGCCATGTGTCCCATTGATCTGTGACTTTCACATGCTCCATCTGTCGAATTAACCCAAACACGTGTCCTCTGTTGAATGAACCACTTGTCGTTTTCTTGCTTACTATACACGTGTGTTGACGTGTATTGGTATCGTACTATCAAAGCACCTACTCTCGCAATAATTTATATATTCATCGATTTTCTGTACTATTCTGTTAGTGACTACTTACAAGCTGCTAGCTTCGATTCCACAAGTTGTTTTCCTTCCATTGAATTTCGCCTAGGACAGCCACTTCCTGAAGCATTGACCATTGTAAGTGGCTGCCTGTTTGAGATGGGTTGGCTCTGTGCACCAGTAGATAATCTGCGCTCACCGCTAGCGACAGTGGGTGATGATTCCACTTGAATTGTAGTTCTGATTTACCAAAAAAATACAACCAGATCATAGTTAAATATTACTGTTGTTCAAATTATATTGGCTTACACTGACCCTTTGAAACATTACCTTTTTTCACCACCATTGATTAGTTTTCCAAAGGACTGTAGTGACTTTTTAATTTGAGAAGTCTTTTTAGATGCGGATGGAGCCACAGTATCAGTTCTTGCATTTGTTTCACCCTCTGTACCACTTTTTAGCGTTGATAAATTTCTACCACTTTTTAGCGTTGATAAATTTCTACGGTCATTCCCCAGACTACTCCAACGGTTGCCATTTTGTTTGCCTACTGTCATCTCATTATTATTAAGCTTGGCTCTCTCCCACAATCTACCAATTTATCATCCTGGGAAACAATCCCATAACTACAAATACCATTTTTTACCTGCAATCAAAAGTCATCATGAATAAGACCACATGGAATCCTATTGAAAAAGACTTAACCATGGACTGATGGAATTTGACAGTATGGAATTCAAAAGAGAAACTTCTAAAGATACTTACAGTCCCTTCAAGGCTCAATCTACGAGGTCGCACTAGTGTATGGAGTTTGTGTCTGTCCATAAGTGGAGATTCTTTCATACTCTGTAACTGCGCTACTTCTGCTCCTTTCTTTGCCAACGCCTTCTTCAAACTATCTACCTGCAAGTAAGGCAAAGCATAAAAGCTGAAATCCAAAACTGTACATTCTATTTTTTATTTATGAAATATGCATCTAACACTACTGTTTGTAGTGAAAATGATAATACTAAGAAATGCCCATATGCCTATCTAACATCTAAGTGCAATACACCTAACATGTCTTGGAAGTGTTTCTACAACATAAATACCTCTTTAAGATTTCTTGGAATTGTTTCTACAACGTAAATACCACTCTAAGAAGTGTCCATGTAAATTCATAGTTAACATTGAAAGCTAAGGATAAAAACAACATACCTGTTCTTTAAGCTCAAGAACTTCTCCACTTTCTTTATTCAAACGAGCAGCACCAAGTTCAACAGAGGACACCCGGTCAGCAAATTTAAGGGTGCTTATCGTCTCTCCGTATGAATCTGGTTCAGGACTTACGTGCACAAACATCAAAGTCTTTGCCTTGCCCCCTGGTGTATAGATTTGCATAATTCACCATGTCAGATACAATAAATTTGGAAGAACAATTGAACACAAAGGAGAAAGTAGGACTTTTTATGGATTTGGTAAGCTTCATAACCTAAAGAATCTTGAAGCAATTGAGTCAATTTGCTATTTCGATATGGCACATGCGAACTCCTCTGTGCCAATGCTGCAATAACATCTCCTAGAGATGAAAGGGACTTGTTGATGTATTGTGCCTCCTTCAAACGATCTCCAGTTACTTCAGATTTATCCACCCTCTCACTTCCAGCAAGATCTACCAAATTAAGGCAGCTATGAAGGTTACACCCAGAAACACGATCTGTACCTTGCACATGCACAGTCAACACACTGCAAAGAACACTCTTAGAAATGTACGCCTTCAAACAAATTATTTAAAATGAAGATGTTAGATGTTATAGAAATGGTCTCAAGTTCTCAAACCTGTGAGAACGGCTGCTGCGGTCATTCAGTGCAGTATAGCTAACAGCGCGATTCTTTTGGCCAAAATTCATCAAATCCAAAACATCAGAAGTTGCTTTAACGGGC
>SNQJ01S0035762.1:215462-228062 GCA_010110895.2 Picea sitchensis
ACTTGGAAAAGCAAGTTTGGTTCAGTTAGCCACTGGAACCAAAAGAAGAATCCATGATATGGTCAGAAGTTGTTCCATAAGTCTTAATGGTGTGAATACTAGTATTGATCTAAATATAACACCATTGGGGTCTTATGATATTTTGATTGAAATGGATTGGTTGGACAAGCATCATCCTGTCCTAGATTGTCATAACAAGACATTTACATGTCTTGATGGAAATGGAAAACAAAGCACTGTGAAAGGAGTTCTAAGACCCATCTCTATAAGGGAGATTTCAGCCTTACAACTAAAAATATGTTTTAAGAAAGGATGTCAACTATATGCAGCTCATGTGGAAGAGATAGATAATACAAAGGGGCCAAGCCTTGAATATTTCTCGGTGATACAGGAATTTGAAGATGTATTCCGAGAAATACCAGGATTTCCACCGAGGAGGGAGATAGATTTCTAAATTGAATTAGTGCCAGGAGTTGCCTCGGTTTCAAAAACACCTTACAGAATGAGCAGAATAGAGTTAAAAGAATTACAAATGCAGTTGGAGGAATTGTTGAAGAAACGGTACATACGTCCAAGTGTTTCAACTTGGGGAGCACCAATAATTTTTGTCAAAAAGAAGGATGGAACCTTGAGGTTGTGTATTGACTTTCGACAGCTGAACAAGTACACTATAAAGAAAAGTATCGTCTACCCTAAATTGATGACCTCTTTGATCAGCTAAGAGGAGCAAATATATTTTCAAAGATTGACCTGAGGGCAGGATACCATCAGGTAAGAATCAAGGAAGAAGACATTCATAAGACAACCTTTACGACTAGGTATGGGCATTATGAATTTGTAGTGGTGCATTTGGATTGACCAATGAACTGGTTGTATTCATGTGCTTAATGAATGGCATATTCAGAAATTATTTGGATAAGTTTGTCATAGTATTCCTGGATGACACACTTATCTATTCTAAGTCTGAAGAGGAGCATGAACATCACTTAAAACGGGTATTGCAAGTACTGATAGAACATCAGTTGTATGCCAAGTTGAGTAAGTGTTCTTTCTATCAAAAGCAGATCCATTACTTGGAACACATTATTTCAGAGCAAGGAATAACAGTAGATCCATAGAATATTGAATCCATTAGGGGATGGCCAACACCCAAAAATGTGTCAGACATCAGATATTTTATGGGATTAGATGTCTACTACAGAAGGTTCATAGTAGGGTTCTCTAAGATTGATCATCCCATCACTTCTTTGCAAAAGAAGGGAACTAAATTTGAATGGACACTCAAGTTTGAAAATAATTTTAATCCATTGAAGGAATTACTTACTAGTGCACTTGTGTTAAACATTGTTGACCCAAATGAAAGTTTTGTGGTATGTACATATGCATGTAAGGAAGGAATTGGGGGATTCCTCACGCAAAATGGACATGTCATTGGATATGAGTCTAGAAATCTTAAGGAACATGAGAGGAACTATGCCACCAATGACTTGGAACTTGCTGTCATTGTCCACGCCTTGAGGATGTGGAGGCATTATATCATGGGGAAGAAATTCGAATTAAGGACAGACCACATTGGCATGAAGTATCTTTTTGAACAACCGACCTTGAATGTCAGGCAAACAAGATGGCTAGAATTTCTAAGTGAATATGACTTCAATATCAAGCATATCATGGGAAAGGAGAATAAAGTTGTCGATGCACTTAGTAGAAGAGTGCATCGCATGCATGCTACTGCTGTCAGTATGCATCAGTCAGAATTGAAGAGAAGAATTTTAGATGATCTTATTATAGATCATCATTACTTGCAGGTAAAGGAAAAATTACAGCAAGGAGATGTACAACAGAAAATAAAGGAGTATGAGATAAAGGAAGACGAATTACTCATGCATAAAAAAAAAATCTATGTTCCTAGCTCCGGAGAACTGAGGAATTTAGTACTGAAGGAAATGCATGATGTTCCTTATGCTGGACATATCGGTTACCAGAAAACAATTACAGTAGTAAGAAGCCAGTTCTTTTGGCCGGGAATGAAGAAGGATGTTGCTAATTACATCACTCGATGTGTGGAATGTCAGAAGGTGAAGGCTGAGCATAGGCACCCAACGGGGTTGCTACTGCCATTTCCAATTCCAGAGAAGAAATGGGAAGTGATCATCATGGATTTCATCACAGGATTACCCAAAATTAATAAGCAACATGATTCAATCATGGTGGTGGTTGACAAATTAACAAAGGCTACTCATTTTGTGCATGTGAGGACAACACATACAACGACAAATATTGCAGAAATTTTCATGAAGGAAATTGCTAGGTTGCATGGGATACCTAGGACAATTGTCTCGGACAGAGATATAAAGTTTACCTCCAATTTCTGGAGGGGATTGTTTAAAGGATTTGGCACAAATATAAACTTTAGCACCGTGTATCATCCCCAGACTGATGGGAAAACAGAGAGGGTCAATCGAATAATTGAAGACATGTTGAGAATGTATGTGATGGATAAGCCATCTATGTGGGAAGATTACTTACACTTGGTTAAGTTTGCATATAATAATGGGTATCAAGCTTCATTGATAATGAGCCCATTTGAAGCCTTGTACGATAGGAAATGGGATACTCCAGTAAGCTAGGACAACCTAGCAGATAGAGTGGTACTTGGGCCGGAGTTGCTCGAGGACATGGAATACTAGATGGTTAAGATCAAGTAGAATTTAAAGGTAGCTCAAGATAGACAAAATGTTTATGTAGACAAGAACATGACAACTAGAGAATTTAAAGTAGGGGTGCATGTACTTTTGAAAGTGAAGCCCAAGAAAATCTAATTGAAATTGGGTAGTTGTATGAAGCTGGCAGCCAGATTCTATGGTCCATTTGAAATATTGGACAGAATAGAGCCAGTTGCATACATGCTTGCATTGCCTGCTTCCATGAATGTGCATAATGTATTTCATGTATCTTTACTAAAGAAATATGTACATGATCCTAACCATGTTATTGATTGGAATCTGATTTAGGTAGAGACAGAGGGATGCTTTCAGGTTCAACCAGTACGGGTATTGGACAGTAAGGTAAAAATGCTCTAGAATCAAGTTATAGAGCTGGTTAAAGTTCAGTGGACCTGCTAAGGTCTTGAAGATGCTACCTGGGAGCATGAAGATGCCATGTGGGAAGAGTACCCACAACTTTTTGAATAA
Organism: Picea sitchensis; assembly: GCA_010110895.2. Classification (NCBI taxonomy): domain Eukaryota; kingdom Viridiplantae; phylum Streptophyta; class Pinopsida; order Pinales; family Pinaceae; genus Picea; species Picea sitchensis. The sequence goes on from SNQJ01S0035762.1 coordinate 218,657, forward strand.
ATTTGAGATTTTGATCTCTATTTTGTATATGCACTGAGGACATTGCCAAAATAAGGAGGAGGGGATGTAACACCCCAGGTTTTGAACCCCCATTTTAGATAATGTATTGTTACAATGCTGAGAGGCCAGGGTGCCTAAACAATTATTAAAGGGCTAATATGCCCAAGAAATGTAATGTTTTGATCATTATTAATAATAAACACATCATCGGTTGCTAGATGGACAAGGACTAGAGTTATAGGGGGCTATGATTCCACAAGAGAGGGGGCTTGAGGGGCTAAATGCTTATTCCTATGTTAATTACCCTTTTTTCCTAAGGGAGGGGATCAATTACGTGAGCTTCTTGGGGAAGTCCAGGAGGTTCTTGATTCCCCACGAAGTTACTTAAACCCGCCTCTGGTCTGATGGGGGGGTTCGACTGATGGCTTGTTTGTTGATTTCCTCTACGTTCATTCATTTCCCTCACGCACTTTCATGCACCCACTTAGCCATTCATTGATCCATCCCCACCTGCGTCTTGTCTTGGGAAAGGGAACCGAACTATCGAATAATTACCCACAAGACAGTTGGTTGTGATGGTCGTTGGTGCAATCCAGCCATGACCTAGGGCCAGCATGTCTAAGATGCGTTGGCATGTGCCCTGTTTTTTTCACAATTGCGACTCCTGAGAGTTCCAACATTGAGATTTTGGACCAGCTATGTTGGAGGCCCTGGAAAATAAGGAGAAATACTGCCTGAGAGACTGCGTGGCAGAGAAGGGTGGAGGTCCATTTTCTTGGGGCGATACAGGGTGGGTAGAAGAGAGTTGGGTACTTGGATTGTTGTGGGTGTTGGTAAACCTGTGAGAGTTTGAGAGCTGACTGGTTTGGGAACCCAAGTACACTCTGGAACCAGCCTTGTGGATTCATAGCCCTAGCTCGGGGGTGACACTACTGTTGAGATTTGGAGCAGTGGTGTCTACGGTTGGGTGGAACGTCCTTGTTCTACAACCAGTTGGTGTCTCCTTTTTATAAAGATAAGTGATATCTGTTGTGATATTATTATCTGTGTATGAATGTGTTTCGTTGTGTATTTTAATTATCGTTTAACTAAATCTTAGATTATGTATGCTTGTTGGATATTGCCATCCATGTCGCTAAATCTTGTATCTTATGCGTTCTTATTAATTAAAGAAGGTATCAGTAAGAGTACAAAGTCCAAGATTGGGCTTGTAGGTAGCATGCCCCGGCCTGTGGGTGGCTGGGGATGTTACACAGTTGAAGTGAATTCACCTCCATTATCAGTTCTCAAAGAAGTAACCTTTTCTCTAGTTTCATTTTCAACCATGTGTTGAAAATTTACAAACTTTTCAAAAGCTTCAGACTTTGTCTTTAAAAAGTACACCCATGTCATTCTAGTGTGGTCATCAATAAACAATATAAAGTATCGACATCCACCAAAATAAGATTACATTGGACCACATATATCACTGTGAATCAACTCCAAATACTTTGTTGTTCGCCATGAGCTGGTTGGAAAAGATTATCGTTTTTTCTTGCCTAAAATACACGCTTCACATTTGGAATTTTCTTTCTTGAAAGTGGGAAAACCCTTTACCAGATCTTGGGACTTAAGTTTCAAGAGACTATCAAATTTTAAGTGACCAAATCGAAAATACCATAATCTGAGTGAAAACATTTCAGAATTCATTGTTGTTGCAACCTCCTGCTTTCTTTGGATGACTTTCCCATTCATTCTTAATAACTTCCCATCTTCATATCTAGTCATTCTTGTTTTCAAGTTATCCTTCTCAGACTTAATCTTCACCAAACCATCTTACATCATGATTTGATGTCCAACTTGTCTGATTGTGACTAAGGATAACAATTTTTTCTTAAAAGTTGGTACATACCTGTTGGCAGCCAATTCACATTTTTCTATTTGTCTTATAAGCTGCCTACACCAATGTTTTGCAAACATCAAATTTTTTCGTTGCATTTTTCAATAAACGACATTTCTATTCTTTGAGACATTTGCGTATTTGCCTTCGTTTTGTTTTCACGACTGTAAGCGTGAAAACTAAGTCTTTCTAAGTTTCTTTAAAGTCACTATCTGAATCGTCATTATCTTTTTGTCTATATGTCTATTGCGCTTACCTTTTATTTATCATTATACAGCTGGCAAGATCCTTTGAGTAGCACTCATGCTTCGTATTAATGGTGTGACTTGGTTTCATTAAGTGTGTAATGCATTGGTATTTGGATTGGCTTTTTATTTGACCTACTTAACCTTTGGTTTCATAAGATATATGGGTATTATGTTTAAATCTTTCATACATATCTTTTTAATATAATCCCTATGTTAATGTTTTCATAAGTATTGGTTGGTTGATTACATGAATACACATTGGCGCATGGTTAATTTTTTATTTTGGTTTCAATTGGAATGATTTATGGTTTAAAAAAAATTTGGCACAACAATCGATTGCGCGTTGGTTTATACACTTGACCAGTTGATTCATTGGTCGGCTAATTCACATAATTGTCAAACTATGCTATAGTGGGTTGAACTACTATGTAAATCGACGGTTGTACATTGGAAATTACTATTTTGCATGGCAGAATATAAGCTCCACCACCTTCGCACGATGGCATTTATGCCTATCCCTTTTGCCCGTTCACTTCTGTTAGCTCGGGTAGCTCTGCTCCTGTGTGTGTTATGATCTAAACCCTCAGCTTACCATGTGCTCAGCTCCATGGCACCAGTCGTGAAAATCGAGCCAAACGGAAACCAGGCCCTGTTAATGTTTGACAATGCTCGGAGGGACTTGGAAGAGAATTCTTGGCTCATCTTTATACAACGATTCGAGGGTTTTAACCTCTGTGTAGCACGACAGTTTTCCATGAGCTTTGATGGCTGTAGAGGCAAGGTGGGCGACATACAGTTGGAGATCGATGAAAAGTTTATTAACTCTGCTATAAGGTTACCTGCCTCGGGGCAGCGATGGTTTAAGAATTGTAAGGTCGAGGAAGTTCCATGGACACTGTTGTTTCTCTCGCGCAAAGTTACCTCGTGTGACAGAGGTATGCCCATCTCTGCACTTAAACCACGATGGAATGATACTTTAATGCTATTCAAGCAGTTCGTGACCTGTGAAGGTTGATACGGGCTTTTGTTCCTCTACCATCTGCGTTTGCTGATGATTTTTATAGGGTATCCTTTAAACATGCCTTTCTACTTTCAACGCAGCTTATATAAGATGTCAAAAAGATTTAAAAGGCAGAAGGCTGACATCAGCCTGTTTCATCATGGGCTTATTAAGCTTATCGTTGTTTATCATTTGAGTTTGCATGGTGATAACTGGAGAGATTTCATCGCTCGTAATGGTTTTGAGGATTTAGACCCTGTTCCGGTTAATAAGCCTGTGGTAATTGAAGCCAAGGCCGAGACGCCTGTACCCTTACTTGTCTTACTGCCTAAACCCTCGGCCGACCCTAAGGTTGACTTACCAAACATTGGAACGGACAAGTCCGAGCCTACAAAGAAACCTATGAGCAAAATGCCCAAGGCAAACCCTAATGCTAATGCCAAAGGAAAAAGGAATGCCCGTCCCATTTCGAGAATGGCTAGAAACAAGCATAAACCCTCTGTTGAGCGAGACCCTATTGTCCTTAGTGAGGATTCTGATTCTGATGTAGAACGTTTTTTAGTCGATGAGTATCCTTATTCACAGGGTTTATGCCCCGAACCACCTTACGATTTCGTAAGAAATCTTCCCCCCTGCCTAAGAAATGACCCTAGCTACCCTGGTATTAAATTTCCTAACGAAACCCTCAGCCACATATCCAAACCCTCGCCGGCTCTTTCAAACCCCACACAGTCTTCCCGTGACCAATGCGATTTATGGTTGGAACGTTATTACATTGATGTTCCCATACTCCAATCGAAAATCCAATCACTGGAAATTCGAATTGAGGTATTGACCAACCAACGAGACCAACTCCAAGCAGTTGATAAGAAACATAAGACAGCAGGCTCGATCCTTTTCAAAAACGTTGAATCGGCCACGACAGTTATCAACTCCAAATTGGCATGATCAAGCCGTCTTGTCGCCATATAGGTATGGATTTTAATATCGTTTTAGTTTTGTGAGTGAATATATTGATATAATAATTTGAATTATGTTTTCGAATAGCTCTGTTTACATTTTGAAATGGCTCTGTTATAGTGTGTGCATCCTGTACATTGTTTCGTTTGCTAAAAATAAAAATAAATTTCGATTTAGTATATGATTTGATTATTCCCAGTATAGCCATCGATAGATTTTGATTGGATTAGAATGGTTTTCATTTGGATTCGATTGATTGGTTTGATTGATTGAGTTAACGAATTTATTGGTCCCCTTTCAGTTCAATTCGTTTTGTATTTATTCCGGACAGGAAGTTTTCAAACTCAATTTGGAATACGATTATGATTGGATTTGATTTCGTTATGATCCATATGTTGTGGTTGGTAAACGAATTTATTGAGTTTGGTTGTTACGATATGTTGTGTCATGTAATCTTCTTAGAACCAGAATGCAACTCTGTTCGGTTTCAATTCAAAACAAACTGACCCTGTTTTTGTAAAACAATACTCTCTTTCAAGTCTGTGTGAATAACGTTCATGCACTAATCAGGGAACAATTTCGATTTACTATGATTATGTTAAAACCCCTCCTTATTTGATTCGCTTAAAAAGATTGTTGTCTATTTTCAGTTGGTTCAATTGCTCTCATGAGTTAGATTCACATCGTGAAATGTTGCTCTATTTGTTTTCAACTTGCAAACGAATTGGTCAATATTTGTTGTCTCTGTCGAATCCGGTTATAATGTGTTTCGAACAAATAGTCTCGATCAAAGGAAATCGATCTTGTCTGCAAAGTTTGCTAAAAACAAACGATCAGATAATTCTTATGAACCCTGTTGCCAGCTGAGTGATTTCATCACGATTTCGTTTATAGACAGTTACACACCAGTGTTAGTTTAATTCGCTTACGGTATGAATCTTTTGCTATATCGTTGCAGCTATAACGATTGGAAAATAATGTTGTTGGATTCGATCGTATCTACTGTCTAACAATTGCATACGATTTGTTTTGATCATATCGTTTTCAATTGCATATGAAACGATTACACAACTGTTCAGTTATGATTCTGTTGACTCGATTTTGTGGTGACGAAAGAAACAGAGAACACCTATCTCTGTATTCGGTTGATTGATTTAGATCCTGTTTGTTTTCGAATGGTATAACAAATTCAAATTAAATAATTCGTTTTCAAATGGCAATTGGATGTCAATTAAATTGAAATCTTTAAAAGATTTTCAATTAATTTCAATGTTGATTCTGTATCTTATTTTAGACTAGCTACAGAATCAGAGGATTCTGTAGCTAGTCTATAGAATTAAATTTTTATTATTTTCTTTAACAAATATCATTCTAACTTGTTCATTTCTGATACTTTTCAGGTTAATTCGAATTGCATGGGATTTGATGGACAGTCTAGAGGATATTTGTGTTTCTAGTTTTATTGTAGTTTCCTAGTTTAGTTAAAATTGGGATATCCTCCCAGATTTCTGTAAACAGTTTTATAACTTCCACAGGGAGGTTTTACCTTGTGGAAAAACTTATAAATACTTATTATTCTTTTAATAAGGATCATCCTTGCTTGTGGGAGAACCAGGATATGGAATTCTAATACAAACTGAGACAAAAATTGATGTTCTGCTACAGCTTTCGCTTTTCATAATATCAATATTTTGTTTCATGTTTATGTTTATCAATTTGCATTTGATTAGTGACTACTTTAGCTATCATTGTCTTTTGTAAAGTGATATGATTTATATAATATGATCCATGGTTGATTTCTTTCATTAATTGAAAACACAACAATTAATGGTTTAGTTTATGAATGACAAATTTCTCTTCTTCATCGATTGAATTGTTTTGTATAAGTCTTTACATACATGTTTACCTAATTGTTAAGATTTATAAATTATATGATTGTTGTGATTTTTATGTCTTGTTTGTCCTATAAATAAACTTAAAGAGCATTGCAGCTATCGTTTACGCGAAGGTTATGGATTATTCGGAGCGGGTTTCCTCCCTCTGATCTGCTTAAACAGTCATTACACACAGGACAAATCTGGAGCGTTTCCAGGTCAGTTTGTTGTTTATTTGTTTAGTATATTTATTAGTATTTTAGTTAGATATATGTGTAGTTAGTATATTAGTTGTTTAGTTTTAGTTAGTTTTATTTCTTGTTCATAAAATCAAAAAATCAACAAAAAATTTCTTTCTCTGTCTTAGGGAAGAATGCAAATGAGTTTTCCAAGTTTTATTTAAATCTGTATTTTGTGGATATTGTACATTTTGTGAATAAGTTATATTTCAGTTAGTAGTTAGAGTTAGTATAGTATTAGTTAGTAGTTTGTATATATAGAAATAGTAGATTAGTTAGTTTGTTTAATAGTTAGTTTTAATTAGATTAGTTAGATTAGTTCGTTTTATTTATTGTTAGTTAGTTTAGTTTGTTTTAATTGTTTTTAGTTAGATTAGTTAGTTTAGATTAGTTTTCTCTTTGGTTTTCTTAGGACCTTAGATCGGCTAACGGAGCCGCTAAACCCGTCAGGGTGGTTCATCCCAAACAACTTGGGTTATTAGACAACCCCGGACCGATTCCACTCTCTCAGTTGACGGACGGTCAATTTCGCCCGTCAACAAATGGTGCTAGAATGAGGGCCTGAACTTAATTAATGGCACGAGGCGGTCGCAAGACTCCTCCACCCCCTAATCGCTCACCTATAGTGACTAGAAGTCGTTCACACGATAATATTCCCCTTCAAACAACAACTACTTCAACTGACGATCCACAGATCACAGTTGAACCAACAACCCATAATCCTACAGGTGGTGACATACAAGAGATTGTACGCCAATCTCTTATTAAAACACATAGTGCCTTAGCTCGCCTGAGGCAACCAAACCATCCGTGGGGCCAACCTTTGGATTTCTCTGATATCAGAGAACAATTAGGTGACACTAATCCTACTGTGAATCCTTCAGATCCAATCTTAAATCCTTCTGCAGGAGGATCTGGGATACCTCCTTCACCTCCTCCATCACCTCCTTCCTCTTCTGGAGGAGATTCATCTGACGAAGGAGATTCCCCTTCTCAGCCTTCCACACCCACTACCCCAATGGAAAATCAGAACAACCCTGCTAGACCCTGGCTTGATCAAGATGTCATAGTTGTACCTGGTGATCAACATCCTTTACCTAAACACCCGGAGAAATGGCTTCCCAAGTTTGATCCTGACTCAAAACAGATAGTTGAAGATCACATTAAAAAGTTTATGTTAGCCATAAGACTCCGCAATGTCGAACATGAAGACGTTGTCTGTAGGTTGTTCCCTTACACTTTCGAGGGCAATGCATCCACATGGTACTTTTCCCAGCAACCCCATACCATCATGTCTTGGGAAAAGTTTGAGTCATGCTTTTTGGAAAAATTCGGAGACGGTAAACCGCCGGAAGTCCTAGTCATGGATATTTCTAGCTTAAGAATGAACCCAAAAGAAAAAGTTAAAGACTTTAATCAAATATTCTTAACACTTAAAAACCGAATCCCTACAGATTATATGCCTGCTGAGAGTCTTATAATAGCTTACTACACTAAATCTTTGCATCAAAGTATAGCTATTTGGGTTAAAAGATCTAAGAAATCCACGTTGTTAGAGGCCTTCGAGGAGGCCAACCAGATCGAAAAAGACATACTTAGTCTTAAAGACTCTTCTAGCAACGAAATAGAGACTAGTTCTTCTTCCAAAAAGAAGATTGAAATACTCCCCAGACCCACTCAGAGTAAAACACAACCTGAAAACTCTGATTTGGAAAACCTAACTAAAGTTGTTCAAAAACTGTCAAATCAAGTTATAGACTTAAAGAGATCAACCGAAGAAGCTTCCTTGATCAAAGAACCCTACAAACCTCCTTTTCGAAAGTCTTTTCCTACCAACCGACCTAACCCAACCACCGAAGGCCTTAATCTAGAAAGCTTGCAATGTGCACTTCAAACAATTCTAGAAGCCCAAGATAACTTGATGCCTCCTGAGATTCCTGAGGAGGTAGTTGAACAAGAGACAATTCAAGAAGAAGAGTCTTCTCCAAACATTTTTGGACACTTCTCGGATAGCATATTTCAAGCTAACTTCGAGACAGTTCATCCTTATAACACTAGGAGTAAGACAACAAATAAACCTTCTACCGAAAACACTACAACTTCGCCTCCAAAGAAATCTAAATTAGATGACACTAAACAGAGTAATGTGAACCCCAACTTAGATTATGATGTTGTTGAAGATCTTAAAAAGTTAAGGGCTAACATTTCTATTTATGAGTTATTGAAGTTTCTGTTTTTGTTACAAAAAATGTTGCAAAATATTTTCGAGAATGGCAAAAATGGTAATTCTAATGGTAACAAGGTTGTGCAAAACAAAGCCCCTCAGAAGACTTCCACTAAAAATAATCCTGATCCTCAAGATAAAGGAAGCCTTCCTGTAAGTAATGTAAATAATGTAGATAAACTAGCTTTAGAAACTGCGAGTAAAAAGCCACAAGTTACTACTCTCAATACTCGCAAGAATGTACCTCCTTTTCTGTTAACTTTCGAGATTTTTAATAGAAACGTGCACAATTGTATGGTAGACTCAGGAGCGCCATCCAATGTGATGCCTTGGTCTGTTTTCCAAAAGATTAACGCTGAAGTTGAACCCTCTACTTTAAAAATCATACAACTTGATCGAACCAATGTTAAAGTTATAGGCGAACTAAAGAATGTGCTTATTAGATTATCATCTAATCCCAAGGTTCATCAAATTATTGATATAATTGTTGTGGATATTCCAGAAGTGTATGGTTTATTTTTGAGCAGGGACTGGTCGGAGCAGCTACATGGTTACTTCGCGACAGACTGGTCTCACTTATGGCTTCCAGAGAACGGCAAGCCCAACAAGATTAGGGTGAATCGTGAGCGCTACCTTAAGTTCACGGTCACAGATTTAAACGATCCCAACGAACCATATACACCTTCTGCAGATACCCCTGAAGTACAAAGTATGGACACTTTCTTCGGCAATTTCATGGTTGAGGTTTCACCTATCACCGATCCAGAACAACAGTCTGAGATTGCAGTGTACGCACAACCAACAACTTCTATGCAACGGTCCCATGTACCTGATGCAAATAAAATTTGGTCTTTGTATTTCGACGGGTCAAAGTCCAAAGAAGGAGCTGGAGCAGGCTGCATCATTATTGATCCGGCAGGTAACAAAACATTGATAGCATGTAGGTTGGAATTTGAATGTACTAATAATACTGCAGAATATG